>JAVMSB010000079.1:0-49910 GCA_031761475.1 Penicillium pancosmium
GTAGTAGTAGTAGTAGTAGTAGTAGTAGTAGTAGTAGTAGTAGTAGTAGTAGTAGTAGTAGTAGTAGTAGTAGTAGTTACTATCCACACTATTAATGCTAGTAATGTCATACTCGCGATATTTCTTTGATCAAATATGAAACTCTCCATCTCCGCATTCATCCCGGTTATATACTAGTAGTCAGTGGTCTCTCGGGTGCAACCCCTCACCTCACGCCAGACCCGAGGATGTCAACAACCTTTGGAAGAGGGGTTACCCTGCCAAGTTTTACACAGGATATCAATGACCTCTCCCAACAATTTCCCATTTTCAGCCAGGGCCGATACATTCCATCCCTGCGAACCGCAAAGCTATAAATACCTATTTACTCCCAGTAGTAAGCCGCAAATTAAAACAACATGGCATCAAATCTAGACCCCCAGGCCCCGCACTGGAAGCCCGCCGTGCTCACCAAACGCAACACCCAAATCAACGCGATCCCAACATCCTGGCGCCTCCCAGATTCAGTATTAGAAAACCTATCCACTTCAAGCATACAGGTCATTCGATCCAGCGGCATTCTCACGGCGGATGAACTATCCTGGACTGAAACAACTGATATTCGTAACCTAGTCTCGCTCATTACCTCGCGCCGCGTAAGCAGCGAGCAGCTCACAACGGCATTTTGCAAACGCGCCGCAATTGCGCAGCAAGTGACTAAATGTCTTACGGAGATATTTTTCGAAAGGGCGCTTGCGAATGCGAGGGCGTTGGATGAGTATCTTGAAAGGACGGGGAAGGTTATTGGTCCTTTGCATGGGATTCCGGTTTCTGTTAAGGATCGGTTTGATATCAAGGGGGTTGATACGACAGTCGGTAAGCTACAAGACATATGAGATATCTTGCATTCTTCTCATGGTTATTTCTATGTTTTGCTGATACTTGCAGGCTGGGTTGGTCTTATCAATAAGCCGGCTAAAACTTCTAGCTCCATTGTTCAACTCCTTGAGTCGATGGGTGCGGTGATGTATGTCAAGACTAATATTCCGCAATCACTAATGGTGAGTTAAGCTGTTATTTATAAGGTTTTGTCCCCCACCCGTCGGGGGTATGTGTAATTCAGCCGTTGATAGTCACAGATGTCCGACTCGTATAACCATGTCTTCGGTCAATCAGTCAACTCATTCAATCACGCCCTCATTTCTGGCGGGAGTTCTGGCGGCGAAGGTGCTCTCATCGGCTCTTGCGGTAGTATCCTAGGAATCGGCACTGATATCGGTGGCTCGATTCGAGTACCTTCAGACCTTCAAGGTCTATACTCTATCTGTCCGACAACAGGGCGTGTGCCGTGGGACTGTTCCATGTAAGATCTCCTCCCAGTCACAAACATTCCTTATCATAGTCCTGGGAGTGAAACACGAGCATCATGATCTGGATATCAATCTCAGTCATCCTAACTTCAAAAGCCTCCATCAACACTATCTCGTCCCACCAGTAGCAGGGCCAATGTCTACATCCTTATCAACATCGGAATACTTCATGGAAAGACTCCTCGCCTCCTCGCCCTGGGATCTCGACCCGGCCGCAATTCCGATTCCCTGGCGCAAAGAACTGGCCACGCCCCCAACTGACCGCAAACTAAAGCTTGGCGTTGTCCTCGACGACGGTGTCGTCAAACCGCAGCCTCCGGTTGCACGCGCTATGCGGGAAACTGTGCAAGCATTGAGAGACGCTGGGCATGAAGGTATGTTTTCAAAGCGAGCAATGAAGATGTGAACTCGTGTAAGATATGAACTAGTCTAACCCACGACCAGTCATTGAATGGGACACAACCCTCCACACACCAGCAACCAATCTCTGGACAAAAGCGATTCTCGGCGACGGCGGCGCCCACTGTCGAAAGCTCTGCGCTATAATCGACGAGCCGTTGATTGAAGGTATGGTTGTGGGCACGGAGGAAGATATGTTGTCATTCGTGGAACGGGAAAAGGTGGAAGAGGAGAAATATGACATTCAGACGCAAATGCTTGCTCAGTGGGTTGATGCGGGTATCGATGCCCTCCTTATGCCGGTTTTGCCCTGGGTTGGATATAAACCTAAGACATGGGTGAAGAGTAGCCAGTGGCTGGGATATACGGCTATGTGGAATTTGCTTGATTATGCGGCTGTGACTGTTCCTGTTGGTAGGGCGGATAAACAGATTGATGGTGGTGATGCGGAGTGGAAGGGTCATGTTGGAAGGAATGAGTCTGATGAGTTTAATCATTCGCAGTGTGAGTATTTCTTTTGGTTGCATTCAGAAGGAAATTGTGCACATGCTGACTAGTTGGGGGTTTAGATGACATCGATCTGGTAGATGGAATGCCTATTTGTGTGCAGATTGTTGGAGGACGGTTTGGGGAGGAGAAAGCAGTTGCTGTTGGAAAGGTTGTTGATGAATTAATGAACAAGACTCCATTTCATCCCGTCGCCTAACCAGCTACTTGTGTACTTTTGCTTTTACTACGAACTTCATGCCCTATGAAATATGAAATAGGTCGTGTGTGGATTCGTCATGAGATTTCTATTCGAGCATATCCAATCAACCCGAATGATTCCAGTCGTACACTTTCGGTACAGATATCATCAATGCAGCCAGGCCCTGCTGGCGTCCCAGTAAGAAATAACAGAATAAAAGATGTAGAAAAAAGAGATAAAGCTTCATGTCAATGGTCCGACATGCCATTCCATGCTCATGGGAATATTACTAGAATTCAAATTCCTTGCGGAAGACATTCACATCCATACCCGCAACAACCTGATCCGCCAAATCACGACGGCCCATCTGGCTAAAGACCCGGCGCAGTGTGTCGTAGAGGTTGGTGCTCTGGTTCTGACTGATGTGGAGCATCCGCTCCAGTCGCTCATCGTCCAAGCCATCGGGTCCACCACCGCTGATGATCTCGCGAGCACGCTCACGGCCTTCTTGCTCGACAACGCGGTGCATGGAAAGGGAGCCCAGGAGGTGCTGTGCGGCCTCTGGGTAGCAACCGATGTTGATACATGAGACTCCGAGGTTGTAGCGAGCGCGGACAAAGTTGGGGTTAATGTTAAGCGCTTGCTCGTACGCCTCGATGGCCTCCTCCGAACGACCGGAGTTGGCCAGTGTGGCACCGAGACGGTTCCAGAGCAGGTGCAGCTGCTCTTGCTGGTTGGTGCTGCCCGACTCAGTTGAGGCCAAGGCGGCAGAGAAGCAGTCCACGGCCTTTTCGTACTCCTCGGCGCAGTAGAAAAGTACACCCAGGCCAACCTGGACGTCGGGATCCATCTGTGCACCGGACGGAGAAAGCTGTGCAGCTTGAATGAAGAGTTCTGTGACGCGGTCGTGCAGGAGTTGACGATCTGTGAAGCCCAGGTCGGCGTCGCCGGAAACCTCATTTGGGTTGATGATGGAAGGATACTTGTTTGACAGCCAGCGTTCAAGAGTCCGGTAAGCAGTAGAGTCGTAGCCTTCGTTGGTATATGAGACGGCCAGACCCATAAGTGCATCCAGATTACCAGCATCAATCTTCAGTGCCTGCTCCAAGGCGCGGATAGCCGGCAACTCTTTCTCGTTCTGAGCCTGCGCAGAACCCAGCATCGTCCAGGCCTGCACATGTTGCGGGTCCTTCTGAACCGCAGCTTCGAAAGCCAAAGCTGCGAGAGACAAGTTACCACCTTCGCGCATAATCTTGACACCTTCCTCGAACGGGTTGTTGATAGCCTGGTACACATTATCCTCCTCAAACATGTAATCACCAAGCTGAGGATCGCGGAAGCGGGTATTCAAAGTATCGAATCCCTCCCAATCGCCCAGATCGCCCACATGCACGTCTTCGGTAACTTCAAAGTCATCTTGCTCGGCCAGTTTTCTGCTCGCAGCTGTCTCAGTCTGAATCCTTTCCCATACAGACTCGAAGGCATCATTGGAGGGCACTGACCTGTCCAGCTCATTCAGTTCCGCCTCCATAGCGGCATTCGCCTCGTCATCCGTACGCGTTTCATTACCCGCCGTCTCCATCTCGGCAAACTGCGCCTCCCAGTTCTCATCATCGAGCTCAACCATCCGGCCCTTGCCCTTATCCTGCGTCTGGCCCTCCACCGGCTGCTGCGCCATCGGAGACTGCATACCCATAGGCCGCATACCCATACCCATACCCATACCCATGCCGCCCATACCACCCATATATCCACCACCCATCCCCATGGGTCGTTGGTACCCCGCCATCTGTGGGGGTGTGGCGGTGGTGGCCGGGCTGGAATTCTGGGGCATACCCATGCGACTCTGCTGTTGGAAGCGAGCGAATTCAGCAGGTGTAAATCCGGAAGTGTTGTTCATTTGCTGTCCGGGGAAAGCAGCCTCCATACGGGCCTGTTCACCGGGATCGAATTCCGCGGCCCAGCCAGGTGATCCCGTGCGCGGGGGAGCGGTCTGGAAGTTCTCCAGCTCGCGGCGCATGTGTTCCATGGCGAAGGGCTGAGGGGAGGGGCCGTTTATTTGTTGTCCGGGCTGTTGCATAAAATCGTCCATCATCTATGGTAAGGTGGCCGAGTTATGGCCTTCGGTGAGCTTCCCGTTCTTCAAAAGCGTATATCATGCCAGGCGGGGGATTCGGTGTGCATAGCATAGTATTGCCCGGTTGTAAATTGGAAATTGTTCACTGACCTGGTCTTGTCCACCCATCATCCCTCGTGACCGCATTCCTTCTTGCATACCTGGTCCCCGGCCGACCAGCCGGTCTCTTTGGAGGGACTTGTCATCTTGGACGTGCTTGGTGAATTGTGTCAGAGGGTTTCCTGCCGTGGAGCACTCCGCGCCACCGAGGAAGGACATTGTGAGTGTGTAGATGTGAGGTTTATGATTATAAAAGTCAAAGCTCAAAGTTCAAAAAAGCATTCGGGGAAAGAGAAGAATAGCGGGCACATGCGAGCGAGAGGAGAAGCCCCGGATAACTAATCGACGTGGGGCTCGCCCACTTCAGGCCGCTTTTCCGCCAGCCGAGGTTCCCCGGGGTCACGTGGTATCAACTGCCGCGGAGTAAATGAATGCATACATACAATCTTAGGGTATAGTTATAGTAGTAATACAGTATAGCGATTTATGTTATTTCAATAATATACAGTGGACACTGGGCTGCCTTAAAGTCCCTCTTTTCATAATGTACACTCCTCCCCCACGGTCAAATTAAACCCGAAAGTCGGTCCGACTCTCGATATCCCTATTCTCCGCCTCCTGCTCCTGTTGTTCTCTCTCCCATTCCCTCCTCTCCTGCGCCTTAACATTTTCCCCCGCCATAAACGAAACCCTCTTCCTCGTGGAATACTCAACCTTCAAAATTCTTCCATATGGCCTCTTAACTCTCAACTTCTCCATAGCCTTCACAGCCGCACCAATGCTCACAAACTCCGCATGACAGAATCCACGCGGCGCCCCAGACCGCCGATCCACCGCGAACCGGACATCGACCAAATTCTTAGTATCGGCGAAAATAGCCTGGACATCACGGTCCGTACACTCGTACGGGATATTGCCGATAAATAAGGTATTTGACTGCTCGTACCGTTGATCATTTTGTCGGAGCTGGCTGTGCGAGAATTGAACGACGATTTGGCGGCCTTCGAAGACTTGGAGGTGCAGATTTTCGATAGCGTTGCGGGCTTCTTCGGTGGTGTTGAACTGAACGTAGCCGAATCTGTTATAATGAAAACGAGTTTTAGCCTCCGCTGGGAAAAGGTAAAACGGATCAACGTGCGTGCGGAGTATAATGCGCATATTTTGATCAATTCAGAGTCATGGTGAAAACTTACCCTTTACTCAAACCCCGATTATCATAAACAATCAACGCCTGAATGACCGTTCCAAACTGCTCCATCCTCGTTCGTAGATCCTCCGCCTCAACGTCGTAGAACAAATTACCCACGTAAATTGTCTCCGACTCCGGCGGTGAAAAATTCTCGGCTTGCTCCTGCATGCGTTTGTTGAGTTTATGCATGCGATTTTCGCGCTTGCTGGGGGCCGCAGAGGCCTGGTTGACGGACTCGGCCGCGGCGTCTTCAACAGGTCTCTCATTTTCTAATACACTCGGCTGTCGACGTTGTTCTGAAGCCTCAGCCTCGACGTCAACCTCCTCCTTGGGAGGCTGGGAAGGAGTCAAGCGTGGGTCATTTTGTGAAGAATTCCATCGGGCTTGGTACTCGGAGAATGGCCGGGGGGTGCGAGGAGAGGAAGTAAGGATGTCGGGGCGGATTGATCTAGAAATGGGGATTCTTGTATAAGAGCTAAGTAGCCTTGAGCTGGCTTGGCGGAGACAATGCCTATTGCTCGAGTTAGTGGTTTGATCTGGTATATGCGCGGATAGGGTGCTGTGGAGGTGTTTATAGATTCAATAGTAGGGTGGGGAGCATACATGTTGATCCAAAAGCAGGGGAGTTATTCTGAAAGAAGCCGCCCGGGAAGAAATCAAGATGCGAAGTGCAGGGTATGGAAGAGTTCCAAATAGTCAAGCTGGTTCAATGTTAATGTCCGTCGGAGCGCGCGCCGAAAAGTTTCGATAAGGTCACGTGGAGTGGCTGATATGCTTCTTGTGGCCTGAAGTCTTGGGCATCAACAGCCAAGACGCCAGCTCTCGAACTCTACTAGCAGGCAACTTGTGAGTCATGAAGAACTTGAACCTTCCAGTCGACAATAATATATTAAGCGGAGTAACAGATCCTAATTTTGATTTATTTCACATTTCCTGGGAGGCTTTGTTCTGTCGAAAATTGGAAGCATGGATCCCTTCCACGACGATTCGTGGGCTACCCCATGGCGATCATCCGAATTTCCCCCCGAGGAACTTCCACTTGAAAGAAGAAAGCGATTCGCGAAAAAACCGGGATGGAAATCTGGCTGGAATGGTCATGCTCCTCGGTTTTTCCAGTACCATACTGGGATGGCTGGGGGTTGGCCGTGGGGATATGTTATCTACCGGACGAGCTTTGGAAGTATATCTGACCAGGACTGGGCCGCTGTGGTCGCGAAGATTGATCGGTACTGCTACGCCAGTATGCCGACTGCTGAAACTTGCAGCATTTTATCACGATTCCCTTTTCAGCCTAATATCCACGAACTCGTTCGCGAGGGCTACCGAAATGTGATTATTGAGGATCCCAACCTAGAAAATGCCTCGACAGATACTATACGAAAGCAACATGTCGAATGGGTCAAAGAGCGAGGCTATTCTCATAATATGGGTGCACCTCGATTCGACTACTGCCTCGTTCTAAATGACCGCTCTATACGGTCAATTTTGGCGAGCTCAGAGCCAGATGATAAGTCTAATTTTGGCCTGGTCGGATACGTCAATGTGATCGACTGTGACTTTGACCCCAATGACCAGGGAAATGATTGCTCGGAGCTCTACGATGGGTCGCTTAGGATTTGCCTAAAAGAGCTCTTCTGCTTTGCTAGCTATTGTGAGGATCTGCAGACCAGGGAACAACAATGGGGAGAATGGGGGATGGAACGTCCTGGGAATGTGATTTATACAGATGGACGTTGTTCAATTGTCGAGGAAGAAGATGTGTTCCTTTGTTCGCCCGATTACAGTGTTTCCTCCCGCGCCTGCTACCCTGAATTTTCAAGTGGAGCAACCATTACGGAGACTCAGTACCATGAGCGTCAGATTCGGAGATCTAACTTCGAGAACAGGCTTCGAGAACAGGCTTCGAGAACAGGCAATCCAACTAATTAAGTTTAATTCGTACCGTAATAAACGGATTTTCATCGCAGGATTTGGATTTTCAGCTAATATGAAGCAATGGGATTGCATGATCTAAGAACAACTATTATGGCTATATACCCCCTAGGTATTTTTATGCCAGATTCAAATTTTATCGCCCGTGACTAATCTGCCCGCTTCAACTTCAAATTTGACATGGTCGAGGTCCGACCAATGTTCTGTCTATGTACTAGTAATACAATCTATATTCTAAGGTTGCCTCTACCACTCACGATCCCCCAAGGAAACCTTCAAGTTGGAATGAGACCTACAAGGTATAGATGAAATCAGGACGCTTGTCACCCAGTAGCTCGATCTGACGTTCATCCATGTCCTTAATCCAGGCGTCCCGTTCTCCGCGCCTACGCTTTGAGTTTTCACGACGCAGTAGAAAGTACTGCAAGATAGAGCCACCGAATAAAAAGAGCACAAGATAGCTGAGCACAACACCATGCCCAGGGTAGAACCGAGGGGCATCTTCATCACGATAGATATTGGAGGAAACAATCCCGTTGAGGTTTCCCCAGCCAATAATAAAGCCTAGAGAGACACCACGCTTATAGACACCTGAAATTAATTTAGCTCTTGAACGAATAATAGTAAGTTATTACCGTTTGATAAGTACCAACTGACCTTCAGTGTTGTTACTACTCCAAGAAATGGTGTTTGCAATCGCTGGATAAATACCCATTGCGCCTAGGAAAATACCAGCGTAGCGCCCACCTGCTGACTCGCAGCCCAGTAACATGCCGAAGCCTGCCATACCAATGATTGACACAGCAATGTTGCAAAGACCTCTCTGACGTGTGCGATCGGCGATGAAGCCAATAGCCACCGTCAACACAGCTGCAGCTGCATATGGGGGAACACTCAAAAGCTGAGCGCGAATTGAACTATAGCCTATAAGAACATGTTAATTCACCGCACCCTGCATCCCATAACGATGTGCAATATTTACCCTGGACATCCGAATTAGCTTTGACACCTTTGATAGATTTGTTCAAAGTCACTCACTAGTTCACTAATGATCGTCGGCACAAATAGAGAGAAGGCGTATAGTGCACCATCCGCCCCCATATAAATAATAGCCCCAGTGTAGGTTTTCCAGTCTTTGACACTGGTCCAGAAATAATCCATCTTGAAATCCTCATGCGCTGCACTTGATTGTTGATCCAAAGCAAGACGACGGAGAACGCGCGCGCGATCTGCCTGCGATAGAAACTTCGCCTGGTCTGGAAAGTCATAAACACACCAGAATGAGGCAATACCAACAAGAATTGTAGCGAGACCTTCCAGGATAAAAATCCACGACCAGTCTGATTTTCCGCCAATTCCATCCATCTTTGCAATCGCTGCTGCTAGTAGGCCACCGAATGAGCCAGCCAGTGCGGCTGCAGAAAAGAAAATTGCCATGCGCACGCCGAGCTCTGATCGCTTGTACCAGCATGACAATAAATAACCCACCCCGGGGAAGAGCCCTGCCTCGCTCAGACCAAGGAACCAGCGTACTGCCATTATTCCGGAATAGTTTTTTACCAAGCCCATACATGTCATGCATATCCCCTAGGGGCCAAACACCGGTTAGCTAGCGACTTCAAGTGGGTATGCAAAGTATTAGATTCATATTTACCCAAGACACCATGATTAGCGGAATAAAAATGCTCGGGCGTAGACGCTTCAGAAGGACGTTGGTGAAGGGTTCAAAGACGGAATAGGAGACGAAGAAAATGGTGAGCGTTGCATTGTATTGGTTGGAGGTCATCCCTAAGTCTTTGGTCAACCCGGCAATCTTTGCATTGCCGATGTTGGTCCTTCAAAAATTCGCTTGTTAGAATTTTATGTTGGCGGAGCTTTGATACTATCTCACCTATCGAGGAACGAAATGAGATAGAGCAAGCTCAACCACGGAACTAGTCGCAAATCCAACTTCCACAGAAGGCGACGGTCCTATGCAAGAATGGCGATTAGAAACTGCATCCGCTTGCGCTTCAAAACGAATTGAAATTTCAGGTGAGAAAACTGAAATGGTCTCGCATACGATTGCCTCTCGCTCCTCCTGGCTCAATTTCGCGTCTGGATCTTCCAAATCGACCAAATTTCGCTCTCTGAGAGCATTTGGATCTTTCTGGGGATCAGATAGTTGCGACACATTGTCGATGATACCTCCCTTAGCTGTCGCTTCAGCCATAGCGAAAAGGATGCCGATGTAACTTGTCTGCAGGACGGTGCAACGGGCAAAAGAAAGAGGAAGAAAAAGACAAGACCTCCCTCCCCTGACAGAAAGAAATATCGCGCTAGGCAAAATCTATGATCTACATAAGGAACTCAAACATGATTTGCAGCCAAGGAAGGTTGCAACGAAGTGTAATTTGGTGCAGGGGTGGATATGAATGGAATAACTAGCGCCATACGGAGGATATAGTCGGCGTACGATCCTTAATGATCGGCAGCGCGAAGGGGGTGCTAGGTGAGTATCAAGCCGCAATATTGATCAAGTTGAGAAGATAGTTTAGTTGTCGGCATCGAAGTTTTTGTTCGAGTATCGCAATTCCAATGAAACCATTTTCAATAGCATGTGCAAAGTTTCGGTTAAACTTTCGTCGGCAATGGACCACACAGAATTTGCACTGGACTAATTCATGATAATGATATGTGCAGCGCTCCATGGTGACTATCGACCCAGTGTCTCTGCCAGCGTCCCAACCAGAATTCCTAGTGTCCCACCCTCCACTGCAAAGCTATTTTACCTGCTATACAAAGTGCTTGACCCTAGCAAGTCAGGGTATTGGGTATATACCTGAGTAGGGCACTGGGTAGAATACCGGCCAACCAGTAATATGTTAATTTTTCATCTCTGGTACTGGCCATCTACGACACCACCGACATGATGCTACTAGCACCAACTAAGTGGTTCCTGGACGTGCTGACTATAAGTTTTCTTGAGCTGCTGATATTCCAATACATAATTGGGAATAGAACAGTCCTTGTCCAAATTTCTATAGGGAACCCTGTGAATTTTGGGACCCTGCCACCTTACCAGAAACACGCTATGTTGGGTCGCCAGTGAAACAGCAAGCTGGGCGGCGGTTTTCTCCACAATCGAAGCACGCGGGATAGAAGCTTGATCCCCCTAGCGTGCCCGGATTCTGGGGCTCTAAGTTTGAAACACTTGAAGAAACCGTCTCCCATTGGCTCGGTTTGTCGTATGTTACATGCCAGCCTGCTTACAGAAACCTTCCTGGTCCACTCTGAACTTTCAACGACGCGAGCGACGCCCCGAAGACTTGCAGATCTTAGGTAACTCTGAATCCTGTCATTTTAGGGGAAATGTGAGAACTACATTATGTATCTGTGTGTTTTGTGGGACCAAATGCAACGTCAACAAGGATGATTCCCCACTCTTCTATCAGATGGAGTTATGTCAAAGTTCAATATTACGGGAGGATATTGCGACACGCGTCAGAACGTTCGTCTGCACGCGATCCCTGAATTTAATCGCCTCTCGAATACTCAATTCTTTGCCAATCACCCCTGGGCGACTGGTTCACTAGACTCCATCGCAATCCCGGTACCGAATACCGTCGGGCGCATCAAAGCTTAGCTCGCAGCCCGGACGGCACGTTCGTGAGTTAAGCACACTACGGGTAGGAAACAATGCTTTCGGCCCCTGCTCCGTACTGAGATTCATTGCTTTGGAAAGCACATGAAATTTCTGGATATTGGTGATATTACTTACTGCCGAGGAAAGACATCAAGTTGCCACATTCGCCAACGTGCTGCTCCAAAGTTTACAACGTGGCTCTCATTTTACGCCGGCATATATGAGGGCTAAGACCTGATGAGAAAGAAATGTGTTTCATTTCTAAGGCATAAGCAGAGGCCGGCCCCATCAATCTTCCTGGATAGTGCATTTGCCTCGGAGGCCGGAGGCTTCCCTTCTCCGGCTTCAATGTGAACCTGGCTAACGAGAATCCCGAGAAACACGAATCTCCGATTGCTCTGCATGGGGCTGTTCGCAAGTTGACTTGGCCTCACGCTGTTCGGCAATGATGAAAGTTCGATATTTCGTGACATGTACTCTCATAGTGATCAAAATAAGTGGAACGATTCTACGGAGTCTGAGAGCAAACCGATTTATTCAATCCAATAGTTCAAGTTGTAAAGCTTAATTCGGTCTCCACATATACCTTGTATCCAAAGACGAGTGGCTGGCCTTGGTATCGGCCACATGTTTCCAATGGCTTTAGAGTTCTTTCTGTGCCGACGATGGTGCCCACCTGAACTTTCACCCAGGTTCTGCTCTTTGAGCGTTAACAACGTCATGGTGTTCGTTCTGCATATCTAGACGGCCCACCTCCCTTCTCTTTTCATCTCCTCTATCTCCATTCTTGGTACCTGCCAAATTACTTGGCAGGATCGCGCTGATGTTCAAGCTCGTATCCTTGTTGGAAATGTCAAATTTCTAATACCGTTCTTTTTTCGACCCCTCCATAGCGCCAACAGCCTCACATAAAGCTGACGCCTTTCTCTCAAACATCGATACCGGAATATTGCTCGAGGGTTGAGAATTAAGAGGAAAACCTCGACAATGTCGGTTCTAACCACCATAACTGAGGTGTCTTTGCACTCAGCGGGCGAGTTGATGACACGCTCAGCCAGCGACTCAAACCTAGACATCAATCCTTTACCCCTGGAGCAGCGGAGGGGCCTTATCGCCGTCTCGATTATGGCACTTCTTTCATTCATCGCCACATCATCTCTCCTAGGTTTCATCACATATCGCCTCATTTTCTGGAAACTACATTTCAAACGATATATCGGCTACAATCAGTACATCATTCTCATCTACAACCTGGTTCTTGCCGACTTCCTACAATCAATCGCCTATCTCATTTGCTTAAAATGGATAATAGACGACAAGATAAAGTCCGGTACCGCTGCATGTTTTCTTCAGGGCCTATGGCTCCAAATGGCAAATCCAGGAAGCGGTCTTTTCGTCCTCGGTATTGCCTTCCATACCTTTTTACTTATCGTTTGGGGATACAAGATGTCCCACAAAACCTTCGTCACATTCGTTTGTGGGATTTGGTCAATGGTTCTTATTCTCATGATCATCCCTCTAGCAACCCATGGGGCTGATGCTTTTGTCCCATCTGGTGCTTGGTGTTGGATCAGGGAAGACTATGAAACCCTCCGTCTTTGGACGCACTATTTCTGGATTTTTCTCGCTGAATTCGGCACTCTCTGTCTCTATGCAGTGATGTACACCCAGCTTCGGCGGCAAATTTCCGCCTCTGCGATTCTGGGAAATAGCCACATCGAGGGCCTGAAGCGTTTGCGCCGTGTCGTTGGATATATGACCATTTATCCCATCGTTTACGTCGTGCTCTCCCTGCCCTTGGCAGCCGGACGCATGGCAAATATGAGTGGCAAAATGCCCTCTGTCGCATTCTTTTGCAGTGCCGGTGAGTAACTCTGTCATATTTCGTTACTCCATTCTGGATAAGAATTAGAATATCCGCTAACTGCTTCCAAGGTGCTATTATTACTAGTTCCGGCCTCGTCGACGTTATTTTATACACTCTCACACGCCGCAACCTTATCATCGACTCCGAACCTAGTCAAGATCGCTCCTACAGCATGTTCCCAGGCAGTCGTGGACGTGATGTTAAAACTCACCTGACCACCATCACAGCTGAGCCTAAGAGCCGAAAGCAAGACACTATGAACGGCACAATGACGGAGAGGGGAGGTTCAGAGGATAGAATCTTTCGATCGGACCTTGAATTGGCGCCAATTGGAAAGGTGCACCAGGAGACCACTATTGAGGTTACGACAGAGCCTGCATACCCTCCAGGAGGGGCGAGTGGGCGCTCTAGCAACGAATTTTGTGAAGCTACGTCGAGTCCGATGTGGAAATGATATGATGTAATTGTAATTAGGGTTAACTGGAAGAAACAGACTTAATTGAACTAGTGATATTACAAGGTTAACAGAAGATCGATTCCTGGAGAAACCTTCAAGAATCACTAACCACCCTGCCCGGGTATACCTAGTAGATAATGTAGAGAGGAGTCTTAATTGTATATCCAAACTAATAAGATCATGATATGATACAGAGAAAGAAAAGAGGAGAGAAACCAACCACCCAGGCAAATCGCTCATCCAGCGCAAAGCATATAACCAATACGAGGCTTTTATCGCAGTCAAATATCCATCCATGAAAACAGGGGATATATCCAATCCAGTCCAATCCATGCCCATGTCCGTGTCCGTCCAGATCCGTGTATCATCAAATCGCTCGCGAAAAAAAAGGATACTAACTAATAACCTCTAGTCATCTCCCGACACCGAATCAAAAAACTTGCAACGCAAGGCATCCATCGCTAGAAGGTAGAAACGCAGGGCATGGGGGTAATAGTGAAAGGCGGAAGAAGAATACCCAATCCAAATCCAATCAAATCCAAAAAGGCATTGTCGTCAGTGTCGTGCCTAGAAATCTAGGTCATGGTTGCCGGAAGGAAACCGAATCCACCTCAGCATTACATTGATCCTTGACTCCGGCCGGTGTTCGTACTTTGCTGGGACATGGGTGTGAATCCTGGTATTGACCCGCTGCCACCATCGGAACTATTGGAGTTAGGGCTGAACATGTTGGGTACGCGTTGGCCGCTTTGGGCGTTGTTTGGGATCGAAGGAGTCCGGGAGTTGACCATGGGACTTGGGATTTGTTGCTGCTGCTGCTGCTGCTGCTGTTGTGGTAGGACGCCCATGCCAGGGTTGGTCATTGGCCAGAATGGGGTAGTTGTGTCAAAGCCTGGATTTTGAAGGTAGGTGTCCCACGCGTCCTATTGAGTTGCGTTAATTGGGGCACTCTTTGGCCAGAAAAAGGGCTCTAGCTAGCTGGATGAATAACTTACCCAGTCAAGGTTGACTTGCATGTCCGGCATTTGACCAAACATGCTACTGAAGGGCGAAGCGGGTCCCGGCATCTCAGCCGGACCCACAGTCGGCATGGGCGAGTCGGACATCTTGAACATAGGATCTGAATATGGAGGCGGGCCCGGATTCATAGGGCTCATTCCGCTACTCAGGAGACCAAGTGTCATGGCGGCATTTTGCTTCTCATCCTGTGGCTCGAACGGGACATTTCCAGTGCCGTTCTCGGAGCCCGGGTTCGCGATTTGCAGTTTCTTAAGCATCACGCCGATGACACTGCTTGCCTTGAATGACTCCATGCTCTTGTCACTTGTCTCATCCCAGATCTCTTTCGAGTGTTTGATGGCAGCCAGCATTTCATCGCGTCGTTCTCGCCCCCAGGTGTAGGTGTCGCCAGACGGGCGACCGGAGTTCTGGAGGTTAAAGGTGTGGTAGAGATCAAGGCAGGTAATCGTGCCCGCCAGGAGGAAATCGGCCGCGTTGATAGGAGTGACGGGGGTGCAGCGGCCGCGTAGACGTCCGTTTCCTAATTCTGACTGCAAGGTTGCGTGGAACTCGAGGAGCTCCATGGCGGAGTCGATGCATGTGCGTCGAGAGTACGTGAACCGGGGGTTCTCTCGGGACCGGACCAGATAGGGTCGGTGTAGCACACATTGTGCTTTAAGGTAGATGCTTGCGACCTGGAGCTGTTAGTATTGTAAATTCCCGCGGGGGCCACGAAGAGATACTCACAGAGAATCGCGATGTAATAAGATTGACCGGGTCAAGTGCACACTCTTCGAACGGTCGGATGTGCAAGTGGTCAGGAATCAACTCTCTCGCGCGGCGCAGGTCTGCATCAAGTTCCATCACCTTGTCGTAAGAAGTCGACGAGAGCGAGGACATCTGCTCGTTAACCCGCCCGAAAGCGTATACCAATCGGCATTTGGAAATCAAGTAGGAAATCGGGGTTGGCTCGGTCAGCTGGCGAGGTGGTGGAAGTTCTAGGCAATTTTCATCAAAGTCATCGTCGTAGAGATTGCGAGGCAATTCTGTATCCATATCGGCATCACGGAGCATGCTCGGCATGCCAACCTGGAAAGAAAAGAGTAGGTCTGCAGTTGCCACAAAGGACCAGACACGTCGTCTCATCTCGCCTTGGAAGGGAGTGATGTTAGGGAACATCTTCGAATCGCGGTGATATCCCATACGCATAGCGAGACGGGCAATCACGCCTGTCAGCACCCACACTGAGATATCGGCTTCCCAGGTCTGGGTATAATCAGCGTGGAGATGGAATACCAGCGATTCGATGAGGAACGGATGTGGCTTGGTATAGTCTGCCAGGGTCAAGCATTGGGCGACAGAATTGCGGAAAGATCCAGCCATGTCCATAGCCTTGCCACGAAACTCTGGGGGCTCGTCACCCTCCCTAAAATAGGAGAGCATTGCAAGTCTCATCATAGCAAACAGCATTGCAATCCAAACCAGCTCTGTTTGCGATGGATCCTCCCAGTGCTTATTGTATTGCGTTTGGAAGGTTGGGCCGTGGAGAATGTGGGTAGCTGGGTCGTATGTGTTAAAATAGCGAGCTACGAGAAGATCTGCCGTATACTTTGACGGCAATGAAGCCATAATTTCGGGTCGACTCAACGGTTTCATGGCTCCGAAGAGCAATGTGGATTCAGGGACATCGGTTCGCGGGCGAGTAGCCTTGACCTTTTCTGCTTGCTCCTCGAACTGCTTCTTATGCGTGGCGAAGTAATTTTTTACCTCGGAAATCTAGTTCATATCATTCGTTAGCCATTGAAGAATGGCGAGATGAGGTAGTTCATGCCAAACATGTGCACTTACATCATTTAAGACGGATGCCCAGTGAGCTTCACTGATGTAGTAGGACTTATTGTTGTCCACCTTCATAATACCAAAGGACTTGGTGACCTGTTCGGTATCGCTCTCCGGCCCCTCGTCGTCATCCAACTCGATCTCATTTGACAAACCAGTCGACCCTGTCGTGCTCTCGCCCGATATAGCAGCCATAGCCGCGGCCGGGCCGTCCGATTGTGTCCCATTGGTCATCAAGGAGAGAACCAAGCCTTCCAAGCGATCGATTCGATTCTGCATGTCATCTGGTGACGTTGGAGATGCCTGCTGAGACGAGTTCTTCTTCCGGGTACCGGTCTGGGCATAGGTGCAAGAGGGGCCATCGCCTCGTTTGACGCAGTTTTCGCACGGGTGTCCGCGGTTGCATTTCAGCCTGCGGCGTTTGGTTAATCGAGGCATCGGGTAACTCAGGGGATTTGGATACCTACTTCCTGTGTCGGCAAGGGGCGCATGAAAGCGGGACTCGATTTCGTTTCCGGATCACTCTGAACTCTGGCGAGTGGCCGCTTGAGGATGTTGTAGAGGGCGGTGTGGGAGACATGATGGGTGGTGGGTGGTGTAGGCGGGGGTTGAGTTGGATATTCGCCTGTCGTTTGGGCAGTGCGATGAGCGTGGCTTCTCCAAACGCGAGGTTTATGCGCCCTTCTCGTTACGTCGAAGGGAGTCGCTCGCACAGTGCAGACTCGATATAGTGGCACGCGGCTGCAACGTGAACGGTTTCCGAATGGCGCGACGAGTCACCGCGGGGCGGGGGTGGACTGCTGAAATCTCCAGTAATTTTTCTCGGCTGCTAAAATAGCTCGGGAAATCGGTCAATATATTGTGCGGTGCTCAGGAAACGATGTTTTTCCTCGCCCCTGACCACAGAGAATATGCGCAAGCCTTGCGCCACTAGGAACCACTGGAATGGGGGCTGTTTCTGGCTTTTGGCTCGTTCAGGCGCAACACCAGTACGAGAGTATTCAAAGGATTGAATCGGACAGGTCGAGTTAAAGCTGAAACACGGGTGCGATAGTTGCGCCGATTTGTCTAGGTGGATTCGATTCGATTGCGCGGGCTGCTAAGCATGTGCTGGAGCTCTTCCGTTGGGTGGGGGTGGATTGTACTCGTATGACGCCGCTGGGCTGGATGCGTGAGAGGGGTTGAACCAAGTCACAGACCAACAGCAAGATGCGCAGATTGAGAAGGCGCCGAAATTATTTTAGTGAAAGCCTCTAGGAATAGGAGGTCAAAAGGAAGAAAGAAAGTTTATGGAGAGGAGGAAGAAGAGGAAGTGGAAGGCTCCCACTGGCTGCGCTGATTAATCACCGCTAATCTCCGTTTTTGGGTGCTTATCGCCATGTGATGATCTCACTCCGTACATACACAGCAGAGCAGTAACTAGTAACTATTGGTTAGTAGTAGTAGTACTGGCACTGTTAGTCTATTTAGTCTAGATCTAAGCTCGTATAGTTATGACTCATGCCAACACAGCCATACTATAAGTACTAGTATACGCTGCCACTATATTGTACACAGTTTGGATAGTGAGCTACTAGTATTTACGCATACTAGTATTAGACAGAATATATTCACAATGAATATTAGTACTGATTATTTACCCATATTCACCTATTTACTAAGATAGTGAAAATATAAATCCAGTGCAGGAGTGTGGTGTAAGTAGTACTTTGTACTGGCACTGCACTAGCAATCAACCACACCACGCCGCATCCCGCACCTGCACCTACAAACACACCACTTCATACACGTCCACTTCAACCTCCCGGTTGCACCAATCAACACATCCCTGCTGCTTTGGTTGCTCCATTCCCTCAAAGAGATCCATACAATCTTCTCTTCCGAAGCAAACAGTCCCCAATTATACCCCGGTCGAGGCCCACAGCCCACAGCACAAACACGACGCCATACACAACAAAGAAACAGAACAGTGGGGTTGCTTGTTCGCCCAATGCCATTCAATGTCCACTCGATAGCCCCAACATTGAGCCTATAAAGACCCTTTTCCACCGAAGACTTTGTCTTTCCTCCTCAGAGACCTCCTTCCTTAATCTCATTGAGGTGTGTTGCCATCATGTCCGATAATCGTGGTCGAGGCCGAGGCCGTGGAGACCGTGGAGACCGTGGAGACCGCGGAGGAGAGCGTGGAGGTCGCGGACGCGGCCGTGGTGACGGCAACGGCAATGGCCGTGGTGATACCAACATGCCATTCCGCCCAGCAAGAGGTCGTGGAGGGGATGATGGCTATCGAGGTCGTGGAGGAGGCGATCGAGGAGGAGGTGATCGAGGAGGCCGCGGTCGTGGAGGAGGCCGTGGCCGCGGAGACGACGGCTATCGCGGGCGTGGAGGCGACCGTGGTGGTCGTGGTGGTCGTGGTGGTCGTGGTGGATTTCAATCTGGACCACAGGGTCCCAGCATCTATCGGTATATCCGCGTCTGGCCCGGTGATGGTAAGGCAGCTAGCTAACAAAGATTTCACTCTAGTGCAGGTCAATCGGTTCCCGCCCCCGATGCCAACGTTCTCAATACTGAGAATGCCCTCGCAAAATCCCTCGTGGGCTTCAAGCAAGCCGATCAGGCATATCCCTTGCGCCCGGGCTACGGAACCCTAGGAAAAGAGGTGACTTTGTACGCCAACTACCTGTCGCTCACAGGTCTTGCCAAGGGCAAACCTCTGCACCGATATAATGTCGAGATCGCGGCTGAAAAAGGTCGGGAAACTCCAGCTGGAAAGAAAGCTCGCCAGATCATCGCCTGCCTCGTTGACGAACACTTCGCCGCCCAGAAATCCCACGTCGCGACTGATTATCGCTCCACAATCATCTCGGCTGTCGACCTCAGTCTTACCGAGGGACAGACCTTCAACGTCAGATACAAGGCCGAAGGCGAAGATGAATACCCGGAAGACCCCCGCGTGTACCAAGTCAAATGTACCAGTGTCCGCCATCTCGACTCCGTCGATCTGATCAACCACCTAACCTCCACCAAGGCTGGGGACATGCTTGCCACCAAGCCGGAGCTCATCGCCGCTCTAAATATCATTATGGGCCACCACCCCAAGACCAGTAATGACGTGGTCTCCGTCGGAGCTAACAAGCATTTCGGAGTCTCCAGTCAGCTCATGGACCGTCAGGATCTCTCCGGTGGTCTCGAGGTTCTTCGCGGATTTTTCATCAGTGTTCGCGCGGCTACCGCACGGGTGTTGCTGAACGTCCAAGTCAAGTATGTGGCCTGCTACAAGGCAGGCTCTCTAGCCCAGACCATCCAGGACTTCCAGAATGGTGCAGAGTACAGGTATGCATACGATGGTAAGAAGTCGTACCTTCTTGCTAAATTCTTGACGCGTATGCGCATCACGCCAAACCATATCAAGCGCAAGACAAGCAGTGGGAAGCCTCGACCTGCCTCGCCCAAGACTATTTCCGGTCTGGCCAAGAGGGAAGATGGTCGATCATCCCCAAATCCACCCAAGGTCGCTCGTGATGGCGCTGGTCCCAATGATGTGCAGTTCTTCTTGAGCGCACCAGGTCAAGCGGCGCCGAAAGCAGCTGGGGCTGGCAAGAAGGGTAAGAAGGGTCCAGCTCCTGCTGGTCCGCCTCAGGCAGGTAAATACGTGACTGTTACACAATACTTCTTGGATGGTAAGTTTGGGTGCGTGTTTGGCAGGTTTACTTTTCCACATATTGACCCTACCTTCTTTTAGCATACGGCATGAAGCTTAGAAACGATTTCCCTGTTATCAATGTCGGCAGCCGGGCCGAGCCTAGCTATCTGCCGGTTGAAGCATGCGATGTCCCAGTTGGTCAGCCAGTGGCCAACAAACTGTCGCCAGACCAGACAAAGAACATGCTCAACTTTGCAGTTAGGGGTCGTAGCCCGGCGCAGAATGCCGAGGCCATCGCGACCAACGCCGTGAGCATGTTAGGAGTTAACCCGCCGAACGGTACACTGGTAAGTGACTCTAACGTGAAATGGTAATAGCGGTATTAACTCTCAATTGCTAGGCATCATTTGGCGTCGGGGTGAACTCAGATCTGATCACTGTCAAAGGCCGTGTCCTGCCTGCGCCGACTGTCTACTACAAAAACGACAAATCTTTCACTCCTATCAGAGGTTCCTGGAACATGCAAGATATCAAGTTCTGCAAGTCCGGCGCCCTGAAGAACTGGACATTCATTTTCTTCCCTGGAAGACAGTACGATCGACTGAGCAGCGCAGACATCAACGACTTGTTGTCAACTTTCGCCGGTCATCTCAGGAGGGCAGGCATTGTCGTTGAGGCACCAAAGCAGGGCGCCCGCGTTCTACATCCGCAGCCAGGAAATATTCAGAAGGAGATCAAGGGCCTTCTCGATAAACACGGCAAACTGGATCTTATCCTTGGTATCATGTCCAACACCGACAGCACCATTTACAACAGTATAAAACAAATCTGCGATGTGACCTACGGAGTCAAGAACGTCAACGTTCAAGCAAGCAAGCTCACATCCGACCGAGGTCTCGACCAATACTGCGCCAACGTGGGCCTGAAAATCAACCTAAAACTCGGCGGCGCCAACCAAAGCCTCAAGAACATGGGCCTATTCGGCGATGGCAAGACCATGCTCGTCGGTCTAGACGTCACCCACCCATCCCCAGGCTCGACCGACAACGCGCCCAGTGTCGCCGGCATCGTCGCCTCAGTCGACAAAGACCTCGCTCAATGGCCCGCAGACATCGTTGTGCAAAGGCGCCGCGACGAAATGGTCTCAGATCTAGACCGACTCCTGCAATCCCGAATCCGCCTCTGGGCCTCGCACAACAAGGGCGCATTCCCAGAAAACATCGTCGTCTACCGTGACGGTGTCAGTGAAGGCCAATACAACCTCGTCATCGACAAGGAACTCCCTCTTCTTAAACAGGCCTGCAAAACCGTGTACTCGGTAAAGGACACCGCAAAGGGTCTCCCGAAAATGGCAATCATAATCGTCGGCAAGAGACACAACACCCGCTTCTACCCGACCAACCAAGGCGACGCCGAGAGGTCAAACAACCCACAGCCGGGTACCGTCGTCGACAGAGGAATCTCCGAAGGCCGCTCCTGGGACTGGTACCAGCAAGCCCACTCTTGCTTGCAGGGAACCGCCCGCCCGGCACACTACTTCACAGTCTGGGACGAGATTTTCCACCCCAAATACCCCAGCAATGCGAACGGCCCCGGCGCGGCAGACGTGCTGCAGGAGTTGACGCATAAGATGTGTTATCTCTTTGGTCGGGCGACGAAGGCAGTTTCTGTCTGTCCGCCGGCGTATTATGCTGACCTGGTCTGTACGCGGGCGAGATGTTACTTGCAGGATGTTTTTGATCCGTCGACTCCATCTGCTAGTGTTGCGGGTACGGAGAGGAGTGGGAATAATGACCCGCTTCTTCCTGATTCGAAGATCTATCGCCCGCATGAACTTGTCAAGGATACCATGTTCTATATCTAGGTGAGATTTAACATGGTAGACTTGACTTGTCTCGGAGATTACTTGGTTTCGGCTTTGGCATTTACTTTTGGAATCTGAATCTACGAGGGAAAGGAGAAGGGAGAAACAAACCATTGACTGGGTCATTCTCTCGAGATGAAGTGAGACATCTGACTACTTCTTGACAGTTGGTCATTTGAGAAAACGCGAACTTATTATGAACATTACGAGAATCTAACGAACCGAAACGGTATATTGGCATTTTTATTATTTAATTTTTGTTTCCCTGATGTTTTGCGGAGCGAGGATACTTCTTTTTGGCTAAAATATGATTTGACTGACTTTTGTTCTTCTTTTGGTATGATGATTGGATTTGACTGGAACAGATTGGACCTTTGAAGGAAGAAATCCAGCTACATTATGAGCACAATCTTAGAGATAAAATTCTAAAATCCTACTTTACCTTTCGTACAAGGCGGCTGTACTGTGCCTACTAGTAGATAACCAGTCTCTCAGATCAGTTAGCGCCCTGATCTCTTTTTCTTCATAGAATGACGCGGCCCCGCTCGAGGTGGAACTGCAATCATTTCTCAACCTCACTTTCCAAGGAACTTATTTACTATCCACGATCAACCAACTCCGCCGGAGCAAAAATGACTATCTCGCAAGAAATATCCTCATTCTTCTCCCCATCTCATGTGGAAACCTCCCCAGCTCCCGAAATCGGAGCCAAAGCCCCGTCATGTCCAGAGTTGCCCTTTCCAGCAGATAATGGAAAACCAACGATCATATCATTCCTCCGACATTGCGGGTGTCCAGGTCCGTTCCCTATTAAAGAAGAATCCCCCAAGGCGAGCGAAGCAAGAATTCTATCTAAGCAGATAAAACTAACTAAACCACCCCCCGGGCCACCTAAAGTCACCGAGGCAGCATTCCTAAAAATGCGCACCGCCTCAGCCCAACACCCTGATATCAACTTCATCACCGTATCTCACAGCGACCAGCAATCTACAGAGAAATGGCTAAACGCTGTAGGTGGGTCTGGATCTGGGTTTGGGAATGAATCATCAGTGACCATGGTCATCGATGCCGACCGTCAGATCTACGCAAAGTGGGGGCTGGGTATAGTCTCCTGGGGCCATCTTTGGAATTTCGCGGGCCTTGCATCGATCTGGAAACTTGGCAGGGAGGACGGGATTTGGCAGAGGCCTACTGAGAGTGGGAATCGATGGCAGTCTGCTGGGAGTTGGGCGGTTGATGCGGAGGGCTATGTGCGATGGGGAAGGCCTGCAGTGCGGGTTGATGATATGGTTGATATTGAGGCGGCTATTGCTGCGTTGCGGGGGAATGGGGGACTTTGAGATAATACCTGACGCTATTTGTATTTTGTGCATAGTATATAACCAATTCATCTATTGTTATGGATATTTCCTTCAAGGAGAGGTTTTCATCCAGGGCTAGTATTCAAAAGAGTAATTGACAATGTACTAAACAGCTTGGACACTTCAGGAATGCCACCGAATCTAAGAGAATTATAACCGGCACATCTTGGCCCCCAATAAATCAAAAAGTACTGTTTTGGAGATATCCATGTCAGAACCAAGTTACATGGACAGCTGATTGGCTGATTGACAAATTGGGGCCAATGGCCATAAATCAATCGGGAACGGACCAATTTCGTCCGTCTCCGAGTCCAGGCTACAGAGAGCTTACGACCGTCGCATAAATACTAATATAAGTCAAGCTCAGATCCGATTCGAAATTTCAACACCTAACTACTAGTACTAGTACCTACTAGGAGAATATCATATTCCTATCGATTATCAAACTTTCAAGATGGCAAGCTCCAGTATCCCGCCAACTATGCGCGCATGGTCCTACAAAGGCCGCGGCCAACCGGCAGATGTACTCAAACTCACCTCAGACTTCACCACGCCTAGTCCATCACATCTGGGCCCTAACGACGTCCTAGTCAGAATTGAGTACACAGCCCTCACCCCCAGCGCGAGCACTCTCATTTCTGTTCTTCCAAACTGGATTCACACACTCCCGGCTGTCCCGGAGCTCGTATTCTCTGGCAGAATCGCGGCGCTGGGGTCTAACGTTGCGACAGTACGCCCGGGGCTTACTAAAGATGACCCAGTGTTCGGTGGAACAACGACGCAGCTTTATTTGAAAGGGCATGGGGCCTTGGCTGATTATTGTCCGTGCCCAGCGGAGCAAGTTGTTGTTAAACCCGAAGACATCTCATTTCGTGATGCCGCTGCGCTAGCTGGGAACGGCGTCACGGCTGTTGAGATACTTGAGGCGCTTGCATTGAAGAAGGGTGATAAGATCTTGATCAACGGTGGTAGTGGTGCGACGGGGACCATGCTTGTTCAGTGTGCTAGGGCTATTGTTGGCGAAAGTGGCAGTGTTGTGGCTACTTGCTCGGAGGGCAATTCTGAGATGGTGAAGAGAATAGGGGCTGATGAGGTGAGAATTAATGACACATTTTCTTTACATTTCGCGATATCATGGGACGACTGTGGAGGTCCGAGATCTGACACTAGAATTGCACTAATCTACTCATAGACAATTGACTATCGGAAACATGACCCCCTCCATGAATATCTTGCCAAAGAGCACAGTGAAACCCGCTTCGACGCCATCGCGGACACGGTTGGGATACAAGATCTTTATGCTCACTCCCCAGAATATCTACATGAAAATGGCCGATTTGTCAATATTGGAGCTATGCACGTCCAGTCTGGTCTGCACAGTCTGTTTGGGTACATATGGTCTCAGTGTGTCAACTTGTTATGGCCGAAGATTCTGGGCGGAACTCCGCGGTGGTATAAGATGGTCACTGCGACGCCGAATCAATCTACTTTGTCCCGCTCGGGGGAATTGGCGGAGAAGGGGCTTTTGACTCCTGTGATAGATTCGGAGTGGGAGATGGAAGATGTTTTGGAAGTAGGTTCTTCGACTGTCATCTCTTTGTTGATATAACTAACCGAATTCTCCTGTCTAGGCATACAAAAGGCTTCATTCACAACGCGCGAAAGGGACGATCTTGGTTCGAATTTCGAAATAGATCTCGGGATTCACTAACGTCTATATTCCAGCTTTTTCACGAGGAGGCATAGCAGTAATGATAGCTTTCTCTAAATTCCTGGTCGAACATATTTCATGATATAAATGTATGCAGTGGCTTTCCTGGCAGCTATTTCTCTGCAAAGCTTATACTAGCATTCATGGCCCAACGCACTAGGCCCCAAATCACTCCGACGCGTTTCCTGGCGAGATTTTGTCTTTCGCCTTGACAAGCCATCTCCGAGCACTCTTTGTATCTTCATGTTCAGGGCCTACTAGCTTCTCTAGCCCTCGCTCGCATTTTTCAAAAATTTTCTTTGCTTCTGTGTGGTTCTTTTGGAAATAAAGCGTTCTGCCAAGCCATTTCGCAGCATCGAGGGTATCTGCAGCATCAGGACCAAATAGCTTCTCACTCCCTTCTAGAGCTCTTCGGAGCAAAGTTTCTGCCTCTTCATTTTTCTCTTGGCAGTGGAGAGATGCACCAAGCCAACAAGCAACGTCAAGAGTATCTGCAGCATCATGGCCATATAGCTTCTCTCTCCCGTCTAGAGCTCTTCGAAACATTTTCTCTGCCTCCTCATCCTTCCCTTGGCGCTGCAGACAGATACCAAGCCAACAAACAACTTCAAGAGTAAGCGCAGCATCGTGGCCGTATAGCTTCTCTCTCCCCTCTAGGGCTCTTCGGAATGTTTTCTCTGCTTCGTCATGTCTCCTTTGGCGGCGTAGACAGAGACCAAGCCAGCAAACAACATGAATAGTATCTTTATTGTCATATTCATACAGCCTCTCTCTTCCCTGGAGAACCCTTTGGAACATTTCTTCCGCCTCCTCATCTTTCTCTTGGTGACGTAGAGAAATACCAAGCCAATAACCAGCATCAAGTGTTTTCACATCACTTTGGCCATGTAGCTTCTCTCTTCCCTTTAAAACCATTTGGAACAGTTTCTCTGCTTCCTTATTGTTACTCCGAGCGTCAAGGGACATACCTAGAGATTTTGCAGCATGAAGTGTACCTTCGTGATCGGGACCATACTTTTTCTCATTCCCTTCTAAATTCCTTCGGAGCAATCTCTCCGCTTCTTTGCTCTCTGCGTTGAGGTTATAGAGAGTGATGCCTAGCCAGTATGTTGACTGTATTGTGTATTCGTGCTCAGGGCCAAGCATCTCTTCTCTTCTTTTTAAAACCTGACGAAATAACGTCTCCGCTTCTTTGTACCGTTTTTTCGAATAGGCAGAACAGCCAGCATCATGTATGGATTTGATGTCGCTATCAGTTTGTACTACAACTCCTCCGGGCTCATGCACAGTATCCGTCTCACTGAACGCCGGTGGTTTTGAAATCAATGATTTTGATTCTGGCGACTTTAACGCGGGTGGTTTTGACGTCTTCCTTCGCTTTGGCCTAGTCCAGCCTTTAGTTTTCCTGGGTACTGGAATCGGCCGTTCTGTTTCAGCTTGAGCACTCCACCTTGCTGAGGCGTCTGTCGGCTTGAGTGATAGAGACGCCACATTTGAAGCCATTTTCATGACTTTCCCATCTATTCTTTTTGCAGCTAGCTCATACTTTGACTCATTGACCTCGCTTGCTTCTTCGTTCGAGCTGGCTGCATTAAGATCTCCCAGCCATCGATGTTGTAAAGCATCGCTCGAGGACATTCTATTGGCGGCCATTGTTGTTAAAAGTGAATTTATGACAAAGTCATGGCAGTCTTTGCTAATATCAGAAGAAGCTAATTTCGTCGAGGGGAAATGAGAGCTCCTGGTGTATTTCCGCAATTGGTCCTCGGTATTGAATGGGAGCGTTTTAGTGATCATATAATGAACCAAGATACCAAGGGACCACATGTCCACCTTTTCAGAGTACTGGAAGTCCGGTGCATTTAAGTTATATCCGAGGATCTCAGGTGCGATGAAACCAGGCGTGCCGATCACAGTGCGAAGAATTGTTTTCCCCTCACTGACACGTTTGCTGAGTCCAAAGTCCCCTATTTTGACCCACCAGTCTGGGGCTTTCTGGATCACAAATATATTCTATTCTCTTTAGTATTATTATACTACTAGTACCTACTAGTATTAGTAGGTATGCGGGTATCATTGGAAGCACGTACTTCTGGTTTCAAATCCCGATGGGCGTACCCGTCCAGATGCAACTGTTCAAGGCCCTCCAAGAGTTGATACACAATCTGTTGAGTCTCTGATTCCGGCAATGGCAGCACTAGATACTGCTGGAGGTCGCCCAATTCGAAGTATTCCATTGCGATGTACGTGAATGACTCGTCTTCGTACCATCCGAAGGATTTGACAAATAAACCCTCGTACTGACCAAGGTCAGTGAGATATCATAAAGCTTGGTGAAAGCAGAACTACCAACCTTCCTGTGAGAGAATTTTGCGATGGCTTGCAACTCGCGCTTATAGTCTATGGCTTGAGAGAAAGGGGTCGATTTTGGAATAGCTTTTACAGCGCGAGTCTTCGGTTGAGAGTTAACTCTCGCGCACCGTTCTAGCCACACACTTCCAAAGCCTCCTCTCCCAAGGTGTTTTACTTTTTCCCAGCTTTCTTCTATCCGCTGTCGTCGCACCTCCTGCCCCGCTCTAGTGCTCGATTCGAAAATCACATGATGGGTGTGTTTGGCGGAGAATCGGACGGGTAACTTCGAGTCGCTCACAAGGTCTGACTCCATCAAGGTACTTATTTCTTGCGATATACTCTCTCCAACGGGCGATTCGCCCTCCTTCGAGTCAGTTTTTCTGGGTTGGCATGAAAGATTCCTAAGCGCCCTTCAAAAGTGAGGCTAATCCTGACCCCGCATATGCGTTGTCAGCTGGCCTTTCCTAGTATGGACTAGGAGCCTCTGCATTTACCTCTAGGGCTTTTATCGCGTTCTGTTTTCTACCTGCGCTATATGCGGAATTTTATCCGGGAATTTTTCGAAGTTTCTTAACCGCGACGCACAATAACCTTAATATAAAACGCAATGGCCGGCGTTGAGCTTGGTCTTGCCATCCTCGGCACGCTTGATCTTTGTTTGAAGTATGTACTATGTAAACATTTAGTACAACAGATCAGCCTTCGCTGATGATTGTTCCCTTCAGGCATGGAAGGATCGTTGTTGAAAAATACAAGGCCTTCGTTGATGCCCAGAATGAGATTCAAGAGCGAGCACTTGTCATTGAAGCTACCTGGGAAAAGATATCGCAGCAGCTCACTTTTCTCAGGCGCATCTGGGGGAGTCTAAGTGAGGAGTATCAGGACTACCTGGACCTTCAAAACCGCATCATTCTCGTTCTTCAGAAAAAGCTCGAGGCTGCTACTTTGCAGATTAGTAGACTTGAAAATCATCCGACCGGCAGTGGCAGAGATGCCGGCACCTTGAGGAAGCGGAAGGCAGCAAAATACGCTTTAAGGGTGAAGGACTCCCTCGAAGGCGCTATTGGAGACCTTCAAACATGGCAAAAGGAGTTCGACACAACCTGGTTCTTGGTTCTTCGAATAGCTAATGGCGTCATTGACACAGAGTTGGTGAACCGTCTGGGAACTGAGAAGCTATCTGTTGCCAGACGTGTTCGAGAATCGCTGATGAAATCAGAAGAGCCGACCTCTGTTTTTCTCTCGGAAAGCAAGCTCACTTCAGCAATACGTTATGACATCCTGTACTCGACTTCTCAAATTATCGAAATTCCGGGTGCGAGCGCTTTCATATTAGATTCTGCAGATTGTTCGGCTAGGCAAGACACTTCCACCTTTGCCAAATACGCCCGACACTTAGCCTCACGGCTACAGCAAGTTGACTCAAATACATTCCATATTCTTAGATGCCACGGGGTTGTTCGAACAAAGGACCCAGGCACAAAGCAAATTGTCTCATTCGATTTCATCTTTAACATACCAAAAAGATGCTCTCGCCCCCGGAGTCTGCGGGGCATTCTCATTTCTCAGGTTGATTGTTCTCTCGGCGATAAAATTATCCTAGCTAAGCAACTCGCCACGTCGATAAATTTCATTCATGTCCTTGACTTCGTGCATAAGAATGTCCGGCCCGAAACAATCTTAGTCTTCCAAAATGATGAACGCCCATCCCAACTAGGCCCATTATTTCTCCTCGGCTTCAAGGCATTTCGCACGGCTGACGGCAAAACACAACGATTGGGCAGCTCAGGCTGGGAAGAGAATATCTACCAGCACCCAGACCGACAGGGAAGTCATCCTGATGCGGAGTATATCATGCAGCATGATATATACAGTCTCGGCGTGTGCCTCCTTGAAATTGGACTCTGGGAATCCTTCGTGGGTAGCGAGAAATATAAACACCTTTTTGTTGAAAGGCGCTTGCTCAAGGATCAGTATATCGCATTGGCAAAAGGTAAATTGCCGGGGAAAATGGGTGAGAAGTACACGAAGGTTGTTGTCAATTGCCTATCGTGTATAGATACCACCAACGAAGATTTCGGCGACGAAACCGAGTTCCAAGATCATGATGGAATCTTGATTGGGGTCAAGTACATTGAGAAGGTATGCATTATATACGAGCAGCAGTATTACGGCTCACACAGTAACCTTGGAAGCAAGAAACTAATTGCTACACAGATATTTCTTCTCCTCGGCGAGATATCAGTTTAGAAAGCGGGATTCAACAAAGGACACAGTAGAGTGCTCTTGAATTATTTTCTCCCGCCTTATATTGGATTTCCACTCTGACAGCCTGCGTCCCCTCAGAGGGCTGACATGATGTCGCTGGGGCCATTTTTCATAGCTCTTTTCGTGAATACCGTATCATGAAATACTCTAAAGGTCATGTGCTTTGCGGAGACCTGTATTCGAATTTCGTCCATTGTGTCAGGCAATCGTCCTTCTGCATTGACTTCCTCGATAGAGTTCTTTTCAGGAACGCTCTCCTCGGTAGCGTGGTCTTCGGTAGCGTGGTCTTCGGTATCGTGGTCTTTGGTATTGTTCTCTTAAGATAGGAGTAGGGTTAGAATGTGTTTGTAGGGTTCTCGAACTCCGTAGGGACAGAAGGGTCTTACCAGTCATCGAGTCTTCCACCACCTCCGCAAAGGGAGAGTTTGCATTGCGCAAGACGATGAACACTTCGCCATCCGGATCGATAATGTGAGTTCTCATTTTTGCGGTCCCAGGGCCCTCCGGGTCGTTGCTGGGGGTGAGAGAGAACGGGCACATGGACAAGGAAGAAAATAGATTTAACGGTAGGCCTGAGATATCAAGCACAAATACCCGTTTCGTCAAATTAAACATCACCTCGGAGACCATATTGCAAACTAAGAGCGAAATAAAAGGAATTCCAATTAATCAGTTAATGAATTGAAAAATAGGCCACTGGAATGGCAAATATCTCAGAACCATGGTTTTGTGTATTCAGTTAGTATATTTCTTGAGGCCGGCATGCCTCTGTCTAGACCGTTGACGTTCAAGTTGTGGGTTGAGGTAAGAGGGAGAAAATGGGCACGTGGAAGCTTGGAAACTCAAAGGCACTCGGAAGGCAATGTTTGAATTTGTGAATAATAAGTCTGGAAGATGAGAAGATGGTCCTATTCACACTGGCCTTCGGTCGACAAACAACTACTAATGTACATGGGCATAAGCAGAAAAAAGAAAGAGAGAGAAAAAAAAGAAAAACATGGCTACTTCGCCATTTTAACCGAAAGACGAAATAAAGCCAATGCGAGCTATGCTCCTTGCAGCAACGTCGTAAAGCTGGAAAACCATCTGTGATGGATCTTCTTTGGCACTGGCTTCCCCATTCCCTGCCTCTTCGTGAGCTTTGTTCGGCCACAGCCAGGATAACCTCCCTTTGTACCATGTCTTCGAGAATGTCTTCAACGCCTGAGTCATCCTCCTTCAGCTCTTGGGTAATATTGTAGCAGAGTACAATCCGATGGGAGTATCGTAACACCTTCCAGGGCTGCTAAGGGACGCCTAACAGATAACTAGGTGGTTGACGGAGGGACCTCGAACAAAGACCATGTGAAGAGAGGGGGTTGAGATAGGTCTAAGCCCGTGAGGAAATGATTCGGTAAATGAAATAGTGAGCTGAAACTTGAATGAGTACAAGTATGGCTCGCTTTATCTTCCAAGTTTTGGCTGTAGCTGACAGGACTATTTCGAGGGGGGGCAAGGGCTGACTTCCGCCAGGATGGTGATTTGAATGATGCAATCGTACATGTAAGGCTTCTGTAGCTTAATTCCGGGAAAGGAGTCATAGGCCAGGGCGATAGGAGAGTGTTTGAACGAATTTGCTTAGCCAAGGCCCCATACATGACTGATTGACATTCAAAATCACACCCTTTTGTCCCAAGTAGGAAGGACTCATGCGTTTCATGAAGGAAGGATAATTTCTTCTGAATAGCCTCCAGTCGAGATTTATTCATTGATTCTATAAATCTGTCAAGAGTGATGCACTACTGGTATTTTGGAGCATTATGTTCTTCCTTACCGATAATTGTAGCGGGGATTGGAAGTCCCCGAGCATCGATTAAATCTGTAGCTTCTGAGATAATTTTGCTTGTCAACTCCTTAAATTTGGCAGAGAGTCGAAAGAAATAAGAGATCCATAGCCGGAGCATAAGATCTCGCGAAGATGGAGATATTGGCAATGCCAAAGAATTGATCCATTTATCTTGGAGGAGGTAAAGAACATCCTTGCAGTCATAATAGTCGACTATCACTGCAATCTTGGCAAGGTACTCAACAGAGACTGTCTGTGGTATTTCTTTGAATTGGCCATGTATCGCACGAAGGACAACCAAAAATGCTTGATGATCCCACTCGTCTGCAATGATTTCAACCGAGCCTTGTTGCAGATCCTTGGTCTCCTTCCAACCGCCCGTGAGACTTTTCTTGAAAAATGAAGAAGCAAAAATCATATGCTTTGCAGATACCCGAATGCTCAGTTCTGGATTTTCCGCATTGGCTTCTTTGGAAATGGTCTCGTCAGAAGCAGGCTCTTTCGCAGTCTTTTCAGGGGTGTTGTCAGGAATCTCTTCTGCCGTGTATGCAAAGGGAGCGTCTGCATTGCGCAAGATAATGATCACTTCGCCATCTGGGTCGAGAATGTGTGTTGGGGTGGTTGTAAGGCTTAAGGAGCTCATTTTTTCCATTGGAAGTAAGGTCATTCTCCCAGATTGTTCAAGTTTGGTGATAAAAGGGAGACTGGGCACAAGTGAAAAGGAAAGCCAAACAAGGCCCCGCGAAGCAAACGGAGCTGATCCACCAATACCGCCAATACAGTAACAAAACCGGACCATCGTAATATACATAATCTCGGCATGATTGATGACTATTTGTCGTCAGACTATGGTTGGTATATCCCATATTGATCCTTGACATAGACCGGCATTCTAGTCAAGAATAAAGGTGTACAAAAAGTTCAAGAGTGAAAGTGTTGACACTGCTTTCGGTGGATTGCGCCCAGGTGGACGGTATTGTAACGGCGTTGGTATTGTATTGTTTATGAGGCCTTACACCGATGGCATCAACTAGGCACTCACGCCTAGATCTGTATCAAGCTTTCGTATGTTCTTCTTCCTCTCCTCAAGCTATTGCTTTTGTCCAATCGCTACTGCTTTTCCTTTTCTAATTTGCTACTTCGTGCCTCGATCTCTATGAATATCTGACCATCCTCACTCTTCCTCGTCCATCCACCATCTTTTTACGAACCCACATCTCCACTCTTCAATATAGATAATATATGGCACTATCAAGAGCGCTTTAATATCCAAATCAAATTTTCAACCATATGTTTTCTTAGGTCCTTGGTTTTCTTTTAACTACCATTGAGAGTTTCTTAAAGACTCCGGAAGACGAAGATGGGGAAATGAGAAGATGCTCTATTCATGCCAGCCTACGGCTAACGGAGAGCTAATAAGAGAGAGAGTTACATTATATTCCGCTTGCTAGCTCCCAAGGGTCTCTTCCAGAGTTACTAATAGTCCCCAATATTCATCGAAGCTGTGCATCGGAGATATTATATTATGCGCCAGTCACATAATGTCAGTACATTCCTAAATCCTTACTACATTCCAGATCTTTCCTACATTAGTAGGCGTTCCTTCGGCCCTTTCATCGCGAAGACTTGCCTTACCGTAGCTCCCCTGGCATTCTATCTGACTGTGAAACCCTATTATGGCATCAACGAGTGGACGGAACTAAAAGCGGAACTATTTCACCACTAGTCAAAGGTCCAATCCAAAACACCCGATTAGCCAACAGGCCACCACCAGAATTTTATGAGAACCATAGCACAAGATACAGCGTCTCTCATGACCCTCCCCAAAACTGTATTTAATACCCTCCATGCCATACAGAAGCCGCCTCTATTCTCTGGAATTGAATTATCTTCTCTGCTCCAAGTTTACTGGTACCAAGTTGCCTTAGCTAGCATCATTTAAAAACTGCGACAGTAGCTATGGCGGCGATATCTCTTCCCCCCGGTTTCCAGTTTGAGGCGGTCCAGTTCTCGGGGTCAACGCCGGCGCCCAGTGAACCAGTGCAGCTGGGCGTACTGACGAACTTCAATGGAAGCTTTACGGGAACAGGCTTCAACACAATTTTTCGCCCAAATAGCGGACCGCCAAACACTACAATATTTCCCAGTGACAACATCCTGGAGCTGAATCTCATAAATGACTCGATAACGTTCTCCGGAGATCTTGGCGCCGTGCCTAACCGCGGGCTTGCATCGCAGAACGATATCTATCTCAATGGCATATCTTATGTACAAGCTGTCAACGATGTGACAAACGAGAAAACCGGAAAGGCTGATGGTTCTCCCACGGGCATTCACTTCGAGGCTGGATTGTGGATGAACGTCCCGTCAACGAACAATACTCCAGTGCTTGGCGAATCGCTCGTGCGTATGGCGTCTATTCCACATGGCACAACTATCAATGCTCAATGCCTGGAGCCTACCTCGAATTTCTCAGGTCCACCCGATATCCCACCAGCCAGTTTACTGCCATTCCCTGCTGTCGGCGGTCCACCATAGATGCTTGACAGCCTCAATGCCTCGGTGATTTCCACTCTTCGATTGCCACAGGATCTCTCCAAATTCATTGCTGCTGGCACCATCACCCAAGAGATGCTAAATGACCCAAACACTGTTCTCCGCAACGCCATTGAAGGTCAGAATATTATACAGACCACTACCTTTACGGTGGCCACGGCACCTCTGCCTCCGGTGTTCGGGGGTGGAACAGCAAACATCGCATTCTTGGAAGGCAACCCCGCCGTCACAACTCCTAATGCCAACGCGATCCAAATGAATGCTACCTTCTGGATTGAGACGGTTCAATATAAGCTCAAAGTCCCAACCTTCAAGCGTGGACAAGCCCCTATCAAACTATACCCGGCCTCACGAGGACATCATCCCGGGCCGGTGTTCGTCGTCAACCCCCCGCATGATATCACTGCACCCAGAACGATTACTGTCAATTCAATCCAGATTCAGTATTCCCAGGTTGTAAATTTGGTGTTTGATCAGTTGGTCTGGCCGCATTACTCGGTATCGACGCTGACTCCGTCGGAGCCTGTGACTGTACCAGACTCAGTCTGGAATTGATAGACAATTGAAGCTGCAACGGGTGTGTGATGTTTTTTGATAATCTTTAGTTAGTGTTTTGCTACGTATTAATACTATATTTGGTTTATTGAATGGCGAAAATTCTCTGGTCTTTGAAGCATTTAACAATCATAATACTCCTCATAATGATTGATCTACGCTTTCGTTGCCTCGATGTTTCATGGCAGGACAAATACTACGACGACTACTGGAAGAGGAGCAGATGCTCAATGCTTGGCTTTTTGGAATTTCTGGCTGAATTTCCCGATTCTTGACCTTGCGTATGAACTAAATTCCTCCAGAGAAGTTTGGATTTCACTACTAGTTTTAGAATGTTAGTCCAAGAACAACACTGGTTTTTCCCCTCATTGACCTTCAATCCAAGATCCTTGCGGGGTAAGGGAAATATATTCGTTGCTTCTTCATAGTTAGCAAGTTTTAAAAGTCGGGCGATTATCAACATATAGTCCTGCTATTGACAACAGATAAGACATCTTCATAATGTTGAGGGGGCGACCTTAAACCTAGAATCGACTGGCCTTGGAAACACACTTCTCGGTCACTTTTGCCACTTGTCGCGTGACAAGAGACGCTCTTGCTTCTCTACAAAATTTTAAGACTCTAAAAGCTACCTGCCTCTCATTCCGGACAAAATAATTCAAGCATCGGTTAGTTCTGCGTCGGGGAGTCTAGGGTATCATCCAATTTAGCTGCCCCCAGACCTGTCTGATGGTAGTTCCAGGTTATATATCATCTAACCCTTACACGATTTACCATAATTATACACTCTCTATGATAGTTCCTAGGCGATCGAATGTACGGCAGTCACTAGATGTGGAGAAGTTGCTACGAAAAGTTGCCGTGCCGCAACCTCCACTATGTGGGCTTGAACATGTATGGTTTGAATTCCTAGCAATTAAGCTCGAGTTAATGTGATGAAGCCAATGTGACCAGGTGCAGTGTGCCCTTACAGAATCCGAAAGGGAGCGCGTCGTTGGAACCGACGCTCCAACGAGGGAATGATCTAAATAGTCGCGTAGTATTCAGTATCTGGGGAGGTCATCGATGTGGAGCTGCCTATAGGAGGCTCCGCGAGAGTGGAGAATTCGTGGTCAATGTATGAGGTTCCTTCGAAAGTTCCTCGGGGCTTTTAATGAATTTTCCGGCTTAAGGACCCGGCCAGATAAGCTGTGTATATCTAACGGTCATGTGGGCCTGTCATAATTCATAGGCAAATAACCTTTTGGCCCAATTCCCCTACATTCCACGCGGGGCCTTGTCATATTTGCAGATTTTGGACTGGTAAGCCGAAAGTGAACAGTTCATGCACATTCCATCCCGCCGGCGGAGAAGTGGAATGTAGTGCATATAGCTAGACAATGACTATTTTTCTCCCAGTAGTTTATAGGCATCATAATTTACATAGTGTGCTTGATTTGAGAGTCTTCATTTCCTTCCGTTATTACTGCCAAGATGGGGCATTTATTCTGCGTCTCTGTATGCCTTTTTTTCCTGTGCCTACACGGCGCCCAAAGTGCCATTGACCCCGGCAAGGCTCGGGCTCAACTTTTCCGTGAGTTGATATCTCGCGCAGGAGTATACAACCAATTTCCTCCTGGTCCTCCGGCATCACCATGTGACCGAAGCTGCCAATCTCGGCCACCACGGCTAAAGGTTGGAATTATTGGTGCGGGTGCTGCGGGGTTGTATTCAGCTCTGCTTCTGCAGAGCCTGGGTATCGAATTTGAGATTCTGGAGGCAGACGGACGCGCGGGTGGAAGAATCCACACCCATTATTTTGACGTGGAGAGTTGGAAGAAGTCAACCCCACAGAAGGCTGCCTATTACAATTATTATGTAAGTGTAAAGCTACAGTAGCGGCTGGGTAAGGTATTGGCAGTAGTAATACTAATTGGATATTCAGGATGCGGGTGCCATGAGAATTCCCAATATGCCCTACATGGACCGAGTGATTGGAGCTCAAAACTGGTCCGTCGTCAGCTACGTGAACTCTCACGTTAGGGACCCAGCAGATGCAATTAATCTGATCCCATATATCTTCTCCACGAACAATAATATCCAGCTATACAATAATATATCTGTTCACTCCAACGTGATCCCCTCTGCCACAACATTCCATGTCCTAACAAATGAAGGCGGGAATATCCCACCCTCTGAGTTCGCCGTTCTCAATCCTGATGAGATATACAGCGATGCAATCGCCGAACTGGTGGATGCGCTACAGCAAAACATTGATCAAGGGTTTAATAAGCTCATGGAATTTGACCAACTCTCCGTACGGGCATACCTTTTGCAGAAAGGTTTTACCAACGCGCAAATAAACTGGCTAGAGACTATTGAAGAAGGGACATTGACCTTTGATAAATCTTCCCTTGCCCAGGCAGTCATCGACCAATGGATATTCACGGCTGCTCCTCTGGATTCTTGGGTTACGGTCAATGGCGGATTTGAGCGACTGATCAATGGACTTCTAAAAGTCCTACATAAGCCGCCGAACCTACTCAACCGTGTGACTGCCATCAAACCTGGACGAGTGGATTCCTTGACGGTTGTCGTCAACCATACATCTGAGCATTCTTATGACCATGTAATCAGCACAATCCCACTCGGAGCAACAAGGGTCCTTGACACATCCACTTTGCCAGATCTATATTACAATACCACAATGGCGTGGCGCACTCTAGCCTACGATGATGCAGGCAAAATTGGCATTTGGTTTAAGACGCGGTGGTGGCAAAACCCTGATGTGTTGGCTGCTCCTTTCATCGGCGGACAGTCATCGACAGACCTTCCAATCCGACGCTGCATTTACCCATCCTATGGGCTTGGTGTCCCCGATGCTCCAGGGACAATGATCGCCAGCTATACGTGGAGTCAAGATGCTGATCGACTAGCCTCCTTTTACCAAAGTGCAGAACAGGAAGAATTCATAACACACGTGGTCTTGAAGGATATGGCACGCCTACATAATGTATCCCTGTCATTTCTCCAGGACCAGCTAGTGGAAGCACATTTGTGGGACTGGTATAGTCAACCATACTCAATCGGTGCTTATGCTCTCTTTTCACCCGCGCAACTTTCGGATGTCCTCCCGCCCTTGATGCGGCCGAGTTGCAACGGAAGACTACACACCGCGGGTGAAGCTACGAGTAGTGGTCATGCATGGGTTATTGGAGCATTGAACTCGGCGTATCGTGCTGTTATGGAGGTCTTGGCTGTTGAGGGCAGAACAGATCTGATAGAAAAGATGATAGAGATATGGGGATCCATGGATGAGGTAGATATGGGCTGGTTCGAGTCACCAAATCCTTGATAGAATATACTAATAGAAAATACGTTGGGAGAGGGTTAGAAATCGAATTCATATTAGTTCAGACCCCTTTAAATCCTCCTGGTTCTATGGGTACCCTACCCGTTAGCGAAGCGAACAACATGAGCACGTTCAAGTTGAGACCTAAGGCCTGTGAATTTCTAGGTCTGTGTCTTATTTGCCTCAACACTATCAAATCGTAAAACTATATCTGGGGCTGTGGTCCTTTATTTCGCAGTATCTCACTGCTTGCAATCTTGTCGACCTCGTATCAGATGCTAAGCTTGCATGTTACAGGCCTAGCCCAATGGCGGAATTCTCCAAGTTCTAAAACAGGCACTCGAATCCTGAATGCTGACAAACATGGCGAGTACGCAATGAAGAGATCGTGAACGTTGCCCACCATGGGGCTCTGGATGAATGCTATCTTGCATGCTCCATGTAGCTTATGCTTTTGAAGGGGCCACGGGCCAGGGTGATAAGAACTGGCTCGAATGGATTTGTCAAGTCAAACTTCCGTACATGATCGAGCTGCATTCAAATCGACAACTTCGAATTCCAGCTAGGTACTGCTAGCGGTTTGCTGGATTTGAAGCAGTGCCTTTTCGGTAGCGGCTACCGGGATTCGTTTATTGCTGCTGTTTTGGGTCAGAATTTTGAGGCTATTTACTGTTCTGGGTCAATACAGTAACTAACTTCTTACCGATGATTTGAGCAGGAACGGGAAGTCCTCCGAACTTGATGATCAATGCGACACGTAATAATCTCCGTGATAACTTTGAACTGAGACCTCACCATGGTAGCCTTTCTCGCAGACTTTGTACATCCGGATTAGGACATCTTGTTGCTCTGCTATCTGTAGCCAGGGCAATATTAAGAACACTCTGAAGCCGTACAAAACAGAGTGAGTGGTTGTAGTATTGGCAGGTTAATTTAATAAAATTTCAAGTTTGGCTTCGTCCTCGATGAGTGAGCTGGGAAATGGAAGTGAATGAAGTGTTCCCACAAGGCAGTTCCGACGGTTGCTGGTGGCCTGAGCCTTGGAAGACACCAACACGATAGCGGAACCAGGACTGTAATATAATGTCAACGTACTATTTATTTCCAAGGATGATCTATGCATCAGGTCTCGTCGAAGTTAATAGTAATATCATGATACTATGGATATATAGTAATGATGCGTATTTAAAGGGCCTTTCCCAACCTAGGTCACATCATGATGCTGTTCTAATGGATATGGATATAAAATATATTGAAGAGAGAAAGTGGTGACACGGTTTTGGAGATACTTAATTATGTATAATAAAAATATTTTATTAATAAGGCAACCTAGGAAACAAACACGTCAGCAGCCTGGAGGGTAGAAGAAAGATGTGGACTGTGTGTTATCAAAGCAGAGCAGAGCAACAAAGGTACTAGTATTCTATACAATACTATCTCACATACCATACATCAGCTTTTTTAACCAAGGGTAAAATACAAGAAACTTGAAGAATTCAAATAACCAGATCGATTAATCAAAAATATCAACACTAAGAAACAAGATTTCTAAAACTCATAATGGTAATCTTGTACAGAAAGGGAAAATGCGTAAGGTACATAGCAAGTCCAATCCAGCAGGTCTGACAAGCATGACGGAACCCCCGTGCTGCACCCCGGAAGAAGAAAAGAAATAGAAAAGAAATAGTAACAAAGAAAGAAGAAAAACACCCTGACAGGGACGCCAGATGAATAGTCCAACCGAAGCTCCACGTAAGACAAAAAAGGGATTTGTAAGAAGAGCAGAGCAGAGCAAGCAGCGCAGAGCAGCGCAGCCCCCGGCACATAGTAGTACATCCCCGGATTTTAGGCGTTTGATTGATTTGATTTGATGGTGGGTATCGGTACACATTGCTCGTTGATCAGGTGAGGCCGTACAAAATAGTCGTAGGAGAAGGAAGAATAGGAAGCAGAGCGAAGCGGAATAGAAAAAAAAAAAAAAAAAAAAAAGCAAACTAACAGACAGAACCCTTCCTCACCACGTTTACTCCTCACCTCCCATGCTCCAGCTAGGCTGGTTATGGGTGCGAGGATTACGGAGCGAAGTAGCCGGTTTAACAGGAGAAGCTTCATCTTCCATATTCCAGCTTGGCTGGTTGTGAGTCTTAGGGTTGTACAGCGACGTAGCAGTTCGCGTGGGTTGGGGCGAATCGGAGTAATCCCAGTGCGCCTCGAGAGCCTTAACGGCCTTGCTGCGATCTGCAGCTAGGGGTTTGGGGTTCTCGTTATCCGAGCGGGTGGGTTTATGTCCGGGCGAGTCATCGTGCATTTCCCACTGCGAGCCGAAGGTCTTGTTCAGGTTTGCTTTGTTGCTTGTCACGCCGAGAGCTTCTTCGTGTTCGCCTTCATGCTTTTTGGAAGCAGCCTCGTCTTCGTCGTAGAGACGGTTTTCGTACAGGCTTTGACCGCGTCCGCCGAAGGAGCTGATGATGCGGCCGTCTTCTTCGTTCACATCGTCGGTGATCTCAAAGTGGGCGCTTTGATCGGGGCGGGCTTTGACAACAGCTTCACGGCGTGGGGGGGAGTTGGGATCAACTTCCTCGTCGGTATAGCCGAAGCCTCGGGCCTTTGCGGCTGGTTCGGTGCTCTTGGCTGGAGTAGAGAAGTCGCCAAAGTCCCATTGAGATTGGTTGCGGGTCTTGGCTGGCTTTGAGTCCTTCTTTGTCTCGGGGGTTTCGTCGGCTCCGAGCTGGAAGTGGTCGTATTTGCGCGGATCGGACTTGTAGAAAGATCGGTCTTCGGGGCGTCCTTCGTTGGCTCCGATCTCGAAGTGCTCGTACTTGCGAGGATCGGACTTGTAGAAAGATCGGTGTTCGTCGTAGTCCTCGGCGCCTCCGAAGAGTCGGTTGGCACCCTGGGGTCTGGCTCCGCCCTTGGGAGAGATCACCTTCTCAGCCTTGGAGGGTGTAGCGGGAGACTCGCCGTCATCGGCTACGAAGATATCACCCAGGTCACGTCGCGCAGGTTGGTTGGATCCCGCATAGGGGCGCATGACGGTGTTGGTTTCTGGCTTGCTGGGAGACAGGATCTCTGTCAGGGAGCCCTGGCCGTAGGGATCGCGGGTGTGTCGCTTGCTGGGTGAAGCAGGTCTGCGAGTCTCGGGTTCTTGCTCCTCAGGACCGTCCTTGGTAGGCGAGAGAAGGTCGGTCAAGGAAGCGGCCGCGTAAGGGTCCCTGATGTGTCGCTTTCCGGGGGAGGAGGGGCGTGCGGGCAGGTCACCCTGGGAGGGTTCCAATGAGGGTGCAGCGTCCTTTGCAATGGCAGCAGCCTTGAGCAGACGAGTTTGCTCCTGAGCTTGACGAATAGGCCAATTGCGGCCACGAGCACCAATCACTTCGAGCTCCTTAAGCAGGGAACCCTGATCCCAGTAGATACGCACTTGCTGGATCTGATGTTCGGCATTGAAGTGAACGATGTGGAGCTAGAAAGGGGGGGAAAAGAAAAGTCGCATTAGATTGTGTTCCACGACGTCTCACAATTGGTTATGCAGGGTTTCGGGGAATTTAATTTACCGTGGGGAAAGTCACGACGCGATCCGCCAGGAAGTTATCGTCGAACGAGGGGAGATAGGCCCCGCCGCCCTCGAGAAACTCGATGGTAGTCTCGATATCTAGACACAGAGAATCGGAGCTCTCGATTTCGCTAATGATCTTCTCGGACTTTTTCTTGAGATGGGCGGATTGGCGCGAGGAATGCGACGCAACGGCGTCCGCGCCATCGATGCGCGTGGTGGAGGGAACATAGATCAGCGACACATTGGCGGCCACTGGGGCATTGCGGGGGTTAGCCCGGAACTTGGAGTAGGCGTCCTTGAGATAAGTCATGGTAGCCGCGGTAATCCAAGAAAACACGGTTTATCCAAAGGAATGGAGGAGGGAGGATACAAAGGGGGGAGGAGAGAAGGAGGAGAGAAGACGGGAGGGTTGATTGACTGTTTGAATGTTTGGTAGGGGAGACGCGACGAACCCAACCGGGTACGCCGAGGCCGGGCCTGGCCATTACTACGGGGTATACAATGCACGGAGTAAACAGTAGCTATTCAGTGCTTCGAGAGTAAACTTAGTAAATAACGCAGGGGCCCCCAAAAACACGCCAGTGTTTCACCAGTGGCTGTGAGCCCCAGAAGCCCTAAACCCGTTCCCACGTCTCTCCGGCAACTTCAAATGTTTCACCCCCAGAGAGTTCAATACAAAATGCGGAATTCCACTTCATGAGGTTTTTATTGGCGTAAAAAAACAGGCTGGACTTATATGGTACATATTCTCTCACCCAACTCACAAATTCCCCCTTCAATCATGCGCAATTCCAATCTGCAAATCTGCCACGCGCGCACTACCGTCGATCCTTGCTCCTGCGGGCCCGAACATCAGCTCCAGTCGAGGTCCTGGGAAATAAGCCATCTCCGGGGAGAGAAACAGGAGCGAGAGGAACAGGGAGAAGGGGGCGAGGTATGTTATGAAGAAAAGCCTTGAAAGGATTGGTTGGGGCCGTGTTTTTGAAATCGGCCAGTTCGTCTATGTGCATTCCCTATTTCCATTCCTTTTAAAGGAGCCCAGCCAAAATATCAAATCACATGCAAAGAGTCCGGGGAAATGCCATCCTTGTAAACTCCCTGAAGCGCCGAATCGACAATAAATTCTCTTTTTTCTTTTTGGTGGCTTGTAAGTAAGCAAGGTCGGGAATCGTCGGTAGAACTCGCTTCGCCAATGGATCGCTATGTCCAGTAAACTAACTCGAAACGTTGGAAAGGGGGTGTGGTGGTTTGGTTTGGTTTGGTGTGAGTGTGGGTATGTGATGCGGCTCGTATCTCGTTTATAGGGGTCTATGGGAGAAGAGATGTCTTGTCAGTAATGGTACTGTTGCAAACGTGGTTGCTGTGTTACTCACCCAAGGTAATCTTCCTTGATCGTGCCGATGGCGTTGATCGCGGCTACGTCGGGCTTAACACCGAGGATCTTGAGACGCAGACTAGTCCCCTTCTCAATCACCTGGTCGGCATGATCGGTATATTGCGGGGGCACGGTATTCGGTTCCCACTTGATGTCGCCAGGAATGTTCTAAAGGAGTCAGTCAGCATAGGATCAGATCACGGTTGCAGTTTTGCATTTTGCATTTTGCATTTTCATGATGGTATATACCTTTCGCGCAATGAATACAGACAGAGGGCCAGCCAACGTAAAGATACCAGTAGGCTTCACGGATGTGACGATAGCATCGACCTAGAAATCTCAAGTCAGACCAAGTCCAGCAGAAACAGCTCCGCACTCGTCTCGTGGAGCTTGTATTTCCTTTCTTTCCTTCCAACGTACCGTCTCGCCTCGGAATGGCTTCCAGATAATTGCACGGTATTTGATGGTGTATTCCGCATTTCCGCTGGACGGAATCACTCGTCCCTCGCCGATATCAACCATGTCCATCACGCAGATCACGAAATGGTCACCCGTACACCGGCCTTCCTCCTCCTCGTTTAGTCGGGTAATCAGGTACTCTCGCATATTGGGTCCGAAGAATGACGGATGCAAGGAAATGACCTTGGTCTCTTCTTTGAGGAAGAACATTGTGGCGGTTTTGCGATCAGCGAGACTTGGGACTTCGTAGAGGTTGGGTGGTGGGCAAGGCAGCTCCGGAACACACGAGCGCTGTCGTTGTCGTGATCAAAGAGGCTTCAATTAACGGGCGCAAGGTACTGCGGGAATCGCTCGAGCTCTGAGATCGGGCAGGCTAGGCTGTGCGCAGATAGGTGGGTGGAGGGTGTTCAATTGGGGTGAATTAGGTCGTTGGCTGCTAGCTCATGGCCTGTCGGTGAGGCGCAGGGTGAGGAGATGCGCGATGAAAGAGTGTGTAAGAGACTCGGTAGAGACTCGTTTGGAGATACGGTATCTGCCTGGAACTTCGGGTAAAGGCAGATAGACCGATGCTGCGAGCGCGCTTGCTAGAGCTGCTTGAGATTGTCGTCCCTCCACGGCGGGAGAGGTTTGGGTCATGTGACATGGCATGTTCTGGGGTACTAGCAGAGTGACTGGGAATTTGAAATAGGTGGATTTTATTGCTACTGGTAGTAGTACTACTAGTATATAGACAAAATTGAGGTTATTCAAATTGAATACCATGGTGTATCTACCTTGGAGTCAAAGGAGGTTGTTTACCAAATTCAAAAAGTGTAAGCCCTCAGCATGCTGCGATATATATCCGTTGTACTTGGACGCTTTCTATCATAAGCACCAGTAGTATGCCCGTCTGGCTGGAGATACCCCAGTAGTAAAATTGAACTTTCAAGCATACAAGTAACATCGAAGCCAACGGAAGATCAATTTAAACTTGAAGAGAGTACAAATCCTCAGTTCAATCTTCATAGTATAATGGGTGAATCTCAACCTGTCGCTGCTCGAGACAAGCTTCAAGCTAAAGTAAGTATTCAAGGCGGCAGGCTGGATGTACACAAATTGGCTGCTTATTATCAGTGGAAATAGCACTAAGCACTTGCATATGTAGTAATAGTAATGTGTGGAATCAATTGTGGTATTGGCTTAGTTGAAGCCTGCCGTTGCACATACAATCGTTCTTGCCTAGCTGGTGATACATACATACTTACAAGATAATACTGTAAATTACCAGCCTCACCCATACTAAAGTACCACTAATACCAAACAGAAACCACCCTCGGCCCAACGCATGCCCATGCCCGGATGTGCAGGGACGATTGCACCACTTAGCGTCCCCATAATTGATGATGTAGTGGGCAACCATCTCTCTTCCCCAACCCCAGCTTTCTGGCTTCTAGCCTCTGCTTTGAACCGCCTGCACCGGCCTCCATCCAGGATGGCGCTCAATCTTGAAAAGCAGCTGCTCTTCGTGAGTTCTCTCGTTCCGACCTGACCACGACTCTAGAGAAGGATTCCCGGCTGACATCCCATCCGCAGTATGGAGCTTACCACAACAATCCTGTATGTGTCCGCAATAATGGAAATCCAACAACTTCACTTTCGGTGGAGGGACCTCCCACTGATGAAAATCTCAGGTGAATGTCGCGATTCACATCACTTGTGTACCGATCCTGCTCTTCACTGGCATCGTCTTGGTTCGTGACCCCGCGTTTTTTCATCTCTCCATCTCACTCGCTCAAGCTATGAAGAAGAGAAGCTGACCATCTACGCTCCTAGGCATGTAACTCTCCAACACTCCTGCCCGCTCCGGAAGTCCTACGCTTCGAATACCTCCCCGCCAACGCCGGCACAATCGGTGCATTCATCTATGCCATTTTCTACGTCCTTCTCGAACCGGTCGCGGGTGGTTTGATCGCACCCTTGGTGATTGGCTCCGCGGCCGCTGGCAATTACCTTCTCGGAAGCCACGGCATGGTTGTGAACTACTGGGCTGGTGGAATTCATGTTGTCTCGTGGTTGGCGCAGTTTGTCGGTCATGGCAAGTTCGAGGGACGCGCGCCGGCGCTGCTGGATAATCTTGTTCAGGCGTTGCTGCTTGCGCCGTTGTTTGTTTGGATGGAGATTCTTTTCTTCTTTGGGTATCGGCCTGAGTTGAAGGAGCGGATGGATAAGAGTGTTGAGAAGGAGATTGAGAAGTTTCGCAAGGAGAAGGAGGGGAAGAAGAATGGTGGTGGTGCCCAGTAGATAGGGACTTCGTGTCCTTCGGGTTGATGGGTGTGGATGTGGGTGGAGCCGGGTGGTTCGAGAAAGGAGAGAGGAGAGGTGTCAGGTTCCAAGTTGATGGAGAGGGTGAGAGATGAAGGAGTTTCTTAAGGCTCTGGCCCTTGCTGTTGTTGTTCCTCTTATGAGGCGATCATCTTAGCGTGTTTTCTTTCGTTATCATTTTGATATTGTTGAGCCGGTGATGATTCCGGTAATTCCCTTATGCGACGTAAATATAGCTGTGGTGGGTGTAGGTGTAGTAAGAGTATAGGTATAACGTGTGATGTACTTCCAGCTAGGGCTAGGTATATGTAGATGCTAACTACTAATAAGTAAACGGAGTACTTGTATATGCACTCCTACTATACTCCTAGGAGCTACTACTAGCTACGAGCTACTGTATACTGCGTTGCCGTGACGAAGGAATTAGGTAAGCGTCACCTGACCCTGGATCCGGAGAGCCGAAGAGAAAAAAACGGGAAGCAGCGACCCGCCTCGGAGCACTTGCTGGGACCACACACAACGGGAGGCTACGATGGGAGTCTAACATATTGGGTATGCAGGAGGAGCATAGAAATAGGATAGTAAAGTGATGTTGTAAATATTGTATTTAGGTGAATACCTGTATTTTGTAGAAATAACACCTGGCCAACGTGGAGCACTGGAGCACCACACTAGGGCCACCTCGGAGAGGCCTCGCCCGGATTGGACTAGCGCGAGTCCTGAGAATCCTGGCGTCCCCCCCCGACGAAAGCTCCTTCCCGTCCACAACCTTCTCTCTCCTCTCTCCGACTCCTCCCTCACTACATCTCTTTCAGAGAACACTTCCTCCCATCCTCTGAACCCCCCTCCCCTCTCACAATGTTCAGAAACGCTCTGCGGCAATCCAGCCGCTCTGTTGCGGCCGCTTCGGCCACTGGCCGTGTCGGTGTGAGTTCTGTCCTTCCCAGCCATCCTCTTCAACCCCGTCCATCGCCATCCCCGACCTTGCCCATCTCGAATTCCGAGTTCCATTGGTCCAAGGATCTCCTCCAATCTCTTCGTCCATATCATCAACATGCCTTCATCGCATTGCCCTTTCAAAACATCGTCGTTAACAAGGTTTTCTTCCCTCCCTATAGGTTCGCGCGGCTGTCCCCGGCCCCATCGCCGGTGCCTCCAAGCAGGTCCGTTCCTACGCTGCTGAGGCCAAGGCCCAGCCCACTGAGGTCTCCTCCATCCTGGAGCAGCGCATCCGTGGTGTCCAGGAGGAGGCTGGTCTCGCTGAGACCGGTCGTGTCCTGTCCGTCGGGTACGTCTTGAAAACCTCCACCCTGGGGGAGAGCGGCTAAAGGGTCGTGAAAAATTCGGTCATCGGCTACCATTTCATTCAACGCGCCCACGCCTGCCATCCAACGAATCTCCTCGCAAACATGAAACTGATTGATTATCGAATAGTGATGGTATCGCCCGTGTTCACGGTATGACCAATGTCCAGGCTGAGGAGCTGGTCGAGTACGTTGCAATTCCCTCCCGAAAAGTCTTGGCATTTTCGACCTCCCTTCCCGGTAAACTAACAACACTCCAGGTTCGCCTCCGGTGTTAAGGGTATGTGCATGAACCTCGAGGCCGGCCAGGTCGGTGTTGTCCTGTTCGGTTCCGACCGTCTCGTCAAGGAGGGTGAGACCGTCAAGCGTACCGGCGAGATTGTGAGTTTAACCCCTGGGAACCCGGATCGGACCGATCGGGTCGTCTACTACCATTACCCTCCCACCTCTTCTTCTCTCCAACACATACTTATATTATCTTACAGGTTGAAGTTCCCGCTGGTCCTGAGCTGCTCGGCCGTGTCGTCGACGCTCTCGGTAACCCCATTGATGGCAAGGGACCCATCAACGCCACTGAGCACCGCCGTGCCCAGCTCAAGGCCCCCGGTATCCTGCCCCGTCAGTCCGTCAACCAGCCCGTGCAGACTGGTATGAAGTGTGTCGACTCCATGGTGCCCATTGGCCGTGGTCAGCGTGAGTTGATCATTGGTGACCGTCAGACCGGTAAGACTGCCGTCGCTCTCGACACCATGCTCAACCAGAAGCGCTGGAACAACACTGGCGACGAGGCCAACAAGCTGTACTGTATCTACGTTGCCGTCGGTCAGAAGCGTTCCACCGTCGCTCAGCTCGTCAAGACCCTTGAGGAGAACGACGCCATGAAGTACTCCGTTGTCGTCGCTGCCACCGCCTCCGAGGCCGCCCCCCTGCAGTACATTGCTCCCTTCACTGGCTGCGCCATCGGTGAGTGGTTCCGTGACAACGGCCGCCACGCCGTTATCATCTACGATGATCTCTCCAAGCAGGCCGTTGCCTACCGTCAGATGTCCCTGCTTCTGCGTCGTCCCCCCGGACGTGAGGCCTACCCCGGTGACGTTTTCTACCTGCACTCCCGTCTGCTCGAGCGTTCCGCCAAGATGAACAACAAGACCCACGGTGGTGGTTCCCTGACTGCCCTGCCCATCATTGAGACCCAGGGTGGTGATGTCTCCGCCTACATTCCCACCAACGTCATTTCCATCACTGATGGCCAGATTTTCCTGGAGTCCGAGCTGTTCTACAAGGGTATCCGTCCCGCCATTAACGTCGGTCTGTCCGTCTCCCGTGTCGGTTCCGCTGCCCAGGTCAAGGCCATGAAGCAGGTCGCCGGTTCCCTGAAGCTGTTCTTGGCTCAGTACCGTGAGGTCGCCGCCTTCGCCCAGTTCGGTTCCGATCTGGATGCCTCCACCAAGCAGACCCTTGCCCGTGGTGAGCGTCTGACCGAGCTGCTCAAGCAGAAGCAGTACTCCCCCATGGCTGTCTCCGACATGGTTCCCCTGATCTTCGCTGGTGTCAACGGTCTCCTTGACACCATCCCCGTCAACAAGATCCTGTCCTGGGAGGCTGACCTCCTCGCTCACCTGAAGAGCTCCCACCCCGAGATCCAGCAGACTATCGAGAAGGAGGGCCAGGTCTCCAAGGAGACCGAGGGCAAGCTGAAGGAGGTCATTGGCAACTTCAACAAGTCCTTCAACGCATAGAGGTGAGCTAGAAAACACCGCGAGTGATCCCTGGCTGGTCGTTCTGTTTTCCTGACTCTATGTGTATAGACAAGATAGTTTGTACAATTTTGAGCCCATTGTTTCCGTTCTGTTCCCTAATTGCAGTGCCAGTGCCCTGGCGAATACGTTTTGATTGTCCTCTTGTCCTTGGATGTAGCGATCGACTAGCGATGGTAATGCGTCTACTGGTCCGGGGATGAGGACGATCTTCTCTTTCCCTTGTGGCACACAGCCGGCAATGGGATGAACGGAGCCGGACTCAGTGTGCTGCCAAAATGTGATTATATCCTGTACGTTTAGATTTTTTCCGCGCATCGGGGGGCGCGAGATGGGAGGAGGACCAGTCTTACTTCTGTCTGGTCTCCATGCGACTCTCCATGTTGGATCCGCAATTTATTTCATTTGTTCAAATGCTTGATGCTGTTGTAGTGAAGTGAAAAGTAGACAACTGTAGTATAGACAACTGTAGTGACTGATACTTCATGGCTGGTAGGCACAGGACGGCGACATCGGCGAGGTATCCTTTCTCTGCCTACGGGTCCTCCATAGTCCACCACGAACAATACTTTGTTGAACCTAACTATTCTCTACTCTACTCTACACTGTATTATACGCTCCACTACTCATACACTAGTTATACTATACTTACACTGTGGACACGCATCGGCAGTGAGTGACTTTTGCTGGGCCGAAAGCGGCACTTCTTATCGATAAGCGAAACAATCTTTTTTCCCCTCGACACCCTAGGACATTCCATCGCGAGAACCACCAGCGTTTCAAAAGGCCTCCCCTCTATTTTCCGCCCTCTCATACCATTCTCGTCGTCATGTCGGCTCCTCAAACTTCCGCTCCTTCCTCATGCAAGGTCATGCTGTCCAAGAATGTGGCCAATGGCCTGCTTGGTGAGGTGCAAGAAGGCATCAAGACTCTCGACAAGCCGCCGCACCTGGTCGGCTTCCTGGCCAACGATGACCCCGCCGCGCTGATGTATGCGCAATGGACACAGAAGACATGCGAGGAACAGTGAGTATCTCTGATATGACCCCGGTTTTGGCTCTCAATGGTCTTGTCAAAGGTGGTTATGGTGGGGTAGATTCCCCAGCTATGAATCATAGTACCCCTCCATCGCAATCGCGACGTTGTCCAAGAAAAAAAAAGAACCAAACTCCCCC
>JAVMSB010000079.1:49920-111612 GCA_031761475.1 Penicillium pancosmium
CCCCCCCCCCCCCTAAGCACTATACTAACCATGGTAATAAAACAGTGGATTCGCCTACTCCCTCCGCGAAGTAACCCGCGACGACATCGAAGAATCAATCCTGGCCGCAAACAACGACAACGCTGTCGACGGCATAATAGTCTACTACCCAATCTTCAACAACCGCCAAGACCAATACCTGCAACAAATCGTCGACGTGCACAAAGACGTCGAAGGTCTCAGCCATCGTTACATCTTCAACATGTACCAAAACATCCGCTTCCTGGACCAGGAAACCAAGCGCCAGAAATGCGTGCTTCCCTGCACACCCCTCGCCATCGTCAAGATCCTGGAATATCTGAACATCTACAACACCATCCTGCCCTACGGCAATCGACTCTTCGGCCACACTATTTGCGTGGTTAACCGGTCCGAGGTCGTGGGTCGGCCTCTGGCGGCACTCCTGGCTAATGACGGTGCTTGCGTTTATAGCGTTGATATCACCGGTGTGCAGAAGTTTACCCGTGGTGAGGGGTTGCAGAAGAAGCGTCATGAGATTCATGAGATGGAGGGTGCTACTCTTAAGGATGTTGCGCCGCTTTGTGATGTTGTTATCTCCGGTGTTCCGGGTGATAAGTATAAGTTTGATACTAGCTTGTTGCGGGAGGGTGCTGTTTGCGTTAACTTCTCCAGTGAGAAGGTTGGTCTTTTTTCTCCTTTTCCTTCTCCCTTGCAAGACTGCCGATACTAATTTATATCCCGCTAGAACTTCCCCCACGAAGTTCGCGACAAGGCCTCTATCTTCGTCCCCTCCATCGGAAAGGTGACCATTGTCGTCCTCCTCCGTAATCTGCTGGTGAGTTTTGAATCCCTAGTCTCGCATGTTTGTCTTTTATGACTGTCCATTTTGCTAAACCTTTACGCAGCGTCTTATCCAAAACAAGCGCGTGGACGACGTCAAGCCCGCCGCAGCCACTGAGCGTCCCGGCACCCTTGAGGCGTCTTCTTAGACATTTGACATTGATTGTTAATAATGCTTTTTTGAGAAACAGAAAAACGGATTGATGGATGTTACGAGGTTGTTATGTGGAAAATACAGTATAGAACGTTTTATTATTATTTTTACTTTTAGCCCCCTTTGAATTGGATATTGCCTGACCGATTGAATTGTTTTTATCTTTTACTTGGCTACTATACACTACTTTACTTTCTACTATGTCGGTGCATATGCTGCACGAATTGGAGGGGAATATGTTCATTGTGACCCTGATGACTTCGGGGTGGATACTACTGGTAGCCTCTTAAGATAGCTTCTTGTGTCGGCAACTTCACCCATGCCACTTCCAAATTGCTCTGTCAAGTCAATCACAACTCCCGGAGTTTGTTCTTAAGCAAGACCATAGAGATCCAATCCCTCATAACTTTGATGGCTCCTTGTCTGAAATGTGCCAGGTACTCGGATTTAGCAGGTCTTCAGACGGGTATTCTTCAAAAAGCCCCTCCTTTTTGTATTGCTCATCCTTCAGAGAGGACAGATTGAGGTCTAGCAATTCCTCAAACGAGACAGAAGCCTGCTATTCGGAACAGAAGCGAGGACTGGCCACTAAGCCGTCAAGTCGCTCAGGCCGACATACAGGCCTACCATAGACATGAATCTTCCATAACGGGCCCTCGAGATCAAAGCCGGGGCCAATATTAACCCATCTTGTCATAATCAAGGTGATATTAGAATCAAGCTCAAGCATTTCAATCACGCAGTCTGTTCCACATTTAGGACAGGTGTAGGCCGAAGATGTTGAAGATAGTTGTTCCCAGATGATATCTTTCGATCTGTGTACACCGAGCCGAGCCGAGATTATACTTAAAAGTGTGGCGTGGGAACAAATAACATAAATCTTTATGGGTTCGGGCCTCGAATGTCTTTCAAATCTTCCCACATTGGAAACACCAATATATCCTGCATACGGATATAAAGCCCAAGAGGCACGGGGCATATTTGCGATTTCATCGAAAATAGAGTAGGAATTTCTGACCAAGTCAAAAGTTTAAAGCTCAAGCGGTCTGGGAATTCGATGCGGTGACAGTAATTGCGGATTTGTGTGTATGTTAAAGATTCGGTACTGATACCAGACATTTTACTACCATCATAGTAGTATCTCCTCATCGCAAGCTTAAGCTGATGAATCGAAAGTCGACTTTCTAAATGGTCAAATAAGGTATGGGTTCTCATACTCATTGTTGCACCACCGATTAGTTCTTCGTTCCACGCGTATCCCTTATAGTGACATGGGAGATTGGAAGTCTTGCAATGGGCTAGTCCACTAAGTCCGAAACGTTCAGATCCGTCATATCGATGAAGCTTTTTGCAAATATAGCATGAAAAGTACTCTGGTAGGTCTCTCTCCAATATGGATAGGAGTGATAACTTTTCAGCTTCGCCGAGAGGTAGCCTGGCATGACAGTACGTCCGAGATAGCTCATGAAGTTGGCGATTGCAGAGAACAAGCATGTCAGATGAACAAGTGGAAACAAATTAAAGATCTCCAGTATGATCTTTGGGGGGAGACTGGGTAGTGTAGTCATGGGATAGGGATTGGGTGAGGCCGCAGTGGAAGGCCCGTAAAATAGGAGTCGACGCAAGATCTAAGATATTCCATGATGCTTGGGGAAAAAAGGTGAAGATAGTAATGGAGAAAGAAAGACGGAAAAAGAAGGGAAAAAAATAACGGCTCGCCGAATCCATAACCGGTAGGCCGACAGCTGATGATGGCAGAGGCTCGTAATAAATTCAAGGTCACTCATCCCTGGGAAGAACACTGCAAGTATTTGCTATTTGAATAAATTTCTTGATCGGGTTGAATTGAAGTTTCTAATATTTTCCACATCGACATATCAAATTCAGGAGCATTACTGAGGCCTACCGCCTCCGGCCTGCGGCTTGCCAGCCCACACCGTGACTTCATGCATGCAGGGCGAAGGTCTGTGTACCCTTGTCTGCATAATATTGTTTCCATTGCTTTCATCGGCTTTGCACACCTAGTGCACACCGTTTGTTGTTAGATAGATATAGATACATATATAGCACCTGGGCATGAATATTCCCTCCTTCATCACATATACCCTAAATCCATACTCCGCCTCGGGTATCTACTCTCTCCCGTACTTGTACCCTACTAGGTTAGCCAACCTTATATATGACCTACTAGTACCTCCCAATCCCGACTACTAGTATTGCTCCTTCTTTCTAAACGGTATTTCCTTCCATTCATCAGCAGGTGAGTCATGCATTACATAACTTGATATATGGTATAATTACAGCCCGGAGAGAAGGAAGGTGCGCGGTACCCAAAGCAAAAACAAAACATCCTCGCTTCCCCCAATATTCTCCCATTCCAGTCCTCTCTTTATCCATGGCGCTCAGAAATCGCGAGACTCTGGGATTTCTGCCCACAGAAAGACGATTGGGAGAGCCTTTCTGCTCACAAGAGTTTTATTCGCAGGAGCGATCGGGAGACACTGGACCTGTCACTTACAATAAACGACCTGTCCAAGAAAGGATGGGGACGGAACCCAGAGAGCTCCTGGTTTGCGGAAAATATCGAGGCAGTAGTGCATAATAGCACCAAGTTCGAGGAGATATGTCGGATCATTCGGGGGCTTGGGAAAAATTACGCTTGCCGTGGGGAACGACTGGTGATCTTGTCCATGCACCCAGTGGTGGTTCTCATAATACATCTGGTTTGTGATCTCTTCAGCCCCTTTCTGCTTGATTCTCGAGTGGTTTCCCCGGTCAGCTACTAACTACAGTGTGCGGTTCAAATAGCCAATCTGTCAAGAATTTCTCGAGCGCTGAATCGGCCCCAAGCCCCAGGACCTCAAGAGGCAGACATCGCGAGCGTCGCCTCTCTTATGCCTGTAATACATATGCATTCCGGAGGGGTTGAAACACACACAGTTTGTTTCTATAAATTTCGTCCAATTTGAATACGCACTATTAATTCTGGGGATACTCCACTTGCAGTAAAGGAACCGCTGAAACGACCGCCAACGAATAAAGAGAGGAATTTGCATGTTGGCGCCATATATGACATGTTTGCGGTTCAAAAAGGTCAACGTAAACACCTGTGAGTCCATAAGTGAAAATATCAGGTTATTGTTATCTACTTTTCTAACCGTCCTATTCCTATAGTGGAGGATATCGAAAGGGTAAGGTGGCCCTCTACTTCTCGCCTTGTATTACTGCGGCCACTAGTGATTCCTATGGGTGCTGATAGTAGAAAGACCTTCGGGGGATTTTATGGCAGTAGAGCTTCTCAGGATGAGTGGCTGGAGACAATGGGATAGAACGGTTTGAATCGGCTACTTAGCTCCGCTTAGCTCACTTGGTGGACTTCTCAGCTCAAAATGTCGAATCGCAGGGTAAGTAACTTCTTCTAGGGCTGAATGGCTATACTGACCATATTACAGGACACTGCACGTTCACCCCGCTCCCCGAACTCACCACGTCTACTTTCCTCACAACAAGACTCGTCAGAGCAAAATTCATCACCTTCTCCGCAAAACGACAAGGTCTGTTTTCTCCACCATGAGTTTCGAGCCAACTTGAGGAAGCATATTGGTTCCAGATGCTTCAGAGGTCATCCATTTCCATTGAGCCTGCCTTTCCTATTTACCCTGCTCTTTCAAGGCCACGAACTTGTGGGACTGAGCCACGATGCTCCCGCAGATGCGCGGCAATTGGCAGTTTTGCAAAGGCTCTTTTGGACATCTGCAAGGTCCCAGAGGAAAGAGTTATTTTCAAAGGGACATTGCCGACCTGCGTACCAGGAATGTCCCCACCTATCACACAATATTTTCGATCGGAAAGGCAGAGACAGAGGGAAACGGAGGAGGTAATTGCTAACCCTCTTCCAGAGGGTACCTAAACGGCCACTCTTGAAGCTGCTCCCTTCAATCTTGAATCCTTCAATTCCAAGGACTCCAATGACATTAAGCAACATGCAAATATCTGGGTCAATTAGAACGGCTACTTTCCGACTCTTAAGGACATGTCGTTCACTTCAGAACAGCTCAATACAGAAAGAAACGCCATCGTGCTGGACAGAACGCCTCACATCAAATTTGGTGCATTCGGATTCTGTTTTGTAGTAACCGGCATCGCCAACCAGTACGCATGGAGACTTTTAAAGAAACTTCGCCTACGGAACTCAAAATTCTACCTGCTAATCGCCTTGTGAAGTTACAATCACGGAGGAAGGTGGAAGCTCCCGGATCCCGAGTTCCTAGCTGAATTGGTTTTTTCGGATTTTTGACCAAAGTCTTACTACAATATACAACGCTGGCTTGCTCCAACCAGTTCGAGAAATACGAGGAACCATGAATTTGGTCGATCTAAATAAAACGAGGAAAGGGCGGAGTAAGTAGGAAGTGGCGAATAGAATATCCTTTGGCTTTTCACACCCCTAATTTAAGAATTGAAAATGATAAAAGTCGCCTTTTTATTCCACACCAGGTCATTGAGACATGGGAGGTCCGATTAAGATTTCTTATTATCAAGGAGAAAAGCGTGTAAAGCAAAGAAATGATAAAGTTTTGTCTCTGAAACTCGATATTTGCCATATACAATTACGCCCACAGTGATCAATCTGGCTTTTCAAACTTGGGAGTTGTCGCCATCGCGATGGAAGTTGATACAGCATAGTACTCCGCACGTATGCCCGCATATAATTATGAACACACACATAACCTGCCAGCCCTGCAAGGAGGGCAAAGAGAGGGCGAAAGTAGATCGTCATCGCTATGGCCTCTCCTGGGCATGAATTGGACCCCTTCGTCCTGGTGGTCTGAATAATGAGATCTTGCAGCACACACCTTGCCATGCACAGCCCTGATTCGTGTGCTATGCACCCGAGGTGAGAGGAGATACCTCGGACCTCCATCTGCAGCTTGGAGCACAGCTCAGGTAAATCATATCCCAAAGGAGATACATTGGTTCGTCTTTGTCTTTGCCCGGACGGCATCGCAGCTTGATGATTGGTGGAGCAGTGAATGAGTCGATACATGCATGACTTAAACCAATGATATCAATTAGGGAAAGGAGGGAAGGCAAACACAAGCGTCCACTTATTGGATGCTGCTATCCGTGGAACCTCTAGTCTTCATTGGCAGTGCTGTTATTTGAGGGATGGGTCAAGCACCTCGAGCGCTTGGGTACTCGACTAGTCAATTTTCATGCATCAAAATGGGTGTGGGTGTAAGAGCGCGAGCGGGGTGATCAAGAACATGATTGAAAACTGCAAGAACTGCTAATTTAATTGTTTCATAATCTAAATTTCTCACAAACATACAGAGTGACGAACAGAGAGACTTGAAGCGTCAATTTTGCCTTCGTATTCCCTCCACTTCGACCCTCGTTTCGTCATGGCGGGGAATCCTCTCAACTCAAACCGACAGCTTCGAGTCATTATTATCGGCGCAGGTGCTAGTGGCCTATTAATGGGCTACAAGCTCCAGCGCAACTTCGACGACCTTTACTTCCAAATCTACGAGAAGAACCCCGATGTCGGCGGGACCTGGTATGAGAATCGATATCCTGGGTGCGCGTGCGATAACCCGTCTCACACGTATGTCTGGTCTTTTGATCCTAATCCGATGTGGTCGAGCACATATGCCCCAAGTACCGAGATATACGATTATTTCAAGAGGTTCCAGTTCCGGAGTAATCTGGGCGAGAAGACCAAGGTTTCGCATCAGGTTGTTGGAGCCAAGTGGGATGACAGGGCTGGTAAGTGGAATGTCGAGATTCGAGATATTGTCAACGGTGTTGTTTTGAATGATTCATGTGATGTCCTTGTTAATGCAAGTGGTGTTTTGAATGCCTGGAGGTGGCCTGCGATCCCTGGCCTGCACGATTTCAAAGGAAAGCTTGTTCACAGTGCGGCGTGGGATCAAGATCTTGACCTTACTGGCAAACATGTGGGATTGATAGGGAATGGGTATGCTGAAGCATGTTTCATTTCCCTGAGTATTTTGCAAGAAAGGAAACTCATTCACTAACACTTAATCTGTGATAGCTCATCCGGGATCCAAATTCTACCTGCAATCCTTCCACAGGTATCCAAATTAACCACCTTCATTCGTGAACCATCGTGGATTGTTTCTGGTGTTGCAGGCTTTGAACCACGGAAATTTGAGGAGAATGAGAAAGAAGAGTTTGCCAAAGATCCAATCACACTGCTCAAATTCCGTCGAGGGATCGAGCAGAACATGAACAGAATCTTTCCCCTCTTTCTTGCCGACTCTCCAACGCAGCAGCGGTCGCGTGAAAGCTTCAGTGCCTCTATGCAGGGTGTTTTAAAAGACCCCGCGCTTGGCGATCAATTGATTCCGAAGTGGGCTGTGGGGTGTCGACGCATCACACCTGGAGTGGGATACCTAGAGTCCCTCACAGATGAGAAAACGACAGTCATATATGGTGGAATCGCTAGAATTTCACCAGAGGGGTGTGTCACAGAAGAAGGGGAAGAACACGCAGTCGACGTTCTAGTTTGTGCGGTAAGACATCATTTGTACCTTCGAAAAGTCCACACCGGTAAATAGTTTCTAACCGACTGCATAGACTGGATTTGATACTACTTTCAAGCCACGATTCCCCTTGATCGGTTCTCATGGGCGCCAGCTTGCAGAAGACTGGAAAGATGAACCTCGAAGTTATCTAGGCGTCGCGGCTCCGGGATATCCGAATTACTACATGTTTCTTGGACCAAATAGCCCAATTGGAAACGGACCTGTCCTTATTGGCATCGAAGGTGAAAGAACATTTCAATATGTGGAAAGTTATTTATTAATCTTGTAACAGCACAAGCCGATTACATCTGCCAGAATATAACTAGGATTCAACAACAAGGCATCAAATCAATCGAAGTGACCAAAGAAGCAGTGGACGATTTTATCGAATTCAAAGATCAGTATATGAAGCAAACAGTTTGGGACCAGGAGTGTCGATCCTGGTATAAGGGCAATACAGCCGATGGAAAAATTGTGGCATTATGGCCAGGAAGTACAATTCACTATGTCGAAGCTTTGAAGAACGTGCGATACGATGACTTCAAAGTTCGCTATTTCGGGAACCGCTTTGATTATCTCGGGAATGGGATGACGAAAATTGAAATGACCCCCGATGCGGATTTAGCGCAGTATGTCCGCAACGAAGATGACGCTCCGATAATTGGGTCGAAGTTCACTTATGTGAAGGCTTGTCCGGAACAGCAGACTCCTGCTGATGTTACTTCAGATTCGAGGGCAAATGGAATTACAGAATCATGAATTGCTTTTGCAAAAGCTGAGAATTGGAAATTCTTCCAGAGAAATCATGAAGATAATTTTATTTGTCAGCAATTTTTGATTGGAATAGAAGCGTTTTTTGAATAAAGTATGGAAACGCTGCGCATCGATGACATGCGTATTCACAAGGTGCGTATATAGAAGCGGCGTATGCACCAGTGGCGTATTCAAAAGATACGCCAGGTGCGGATACTCCAGTTCCCGGGCTTGGTACAATTTCCATTCCTAGCTTAGGTATATGCGTGCATTTATATTTTGTGCCACACAAACGTCAAACCTGAATCATGTTAGCAGATCCCTGGGCACTGCAATCCAATGGATGAGGAAGAATGAGATGGCACCCCCGCTTTGTACTATATGCTGGCTCCACTTTGGGTGATTAGACCAGGCTTAGACCAGGCTGCGGGGGTAAAAGTCTCCGAAAGAGACTTGGGCTTCTAAACTACGTTATTTCTGACGGAAAATTGTAAACTACCAATATGTAGCAATTGTTGTTATGTTGAAGACTAGATTTATTAGCCCGAAACGCCTTTGATTTGAACGATTGATATTGTGGAAAGCAAAACGCTCTAGGCTGACATCACACCTATACAAGAGGACTTAAGGTTTTAACCCCGCCAGGCGCATTTCATGTGGAGCAAATGTAAGGCCCATGTAAGCATGTGCTGTGCATTGCAGGTTCAGTGGGCACATCGCCTCGAATGCTGCATCATCCCCTCTTCTTGGCTCGCCCAGCCACCCGGAAGAGAGAAAAGTACAATTATTATTCGTAATGCTCATTGGTATGCATAAAACTGACATATAAAATGAGTTTGACTTAGGACCTGTCACATATTTATCTCAAAATTGATTGTCGAGCCTGCCTTTCAACATGACCGGAAACAAGTATGCCCTCTCTACGCAGTTGTGCATCAACGGAAAGGTGAGAAATGGTGTCATTATTGACGCCTTCCGGAAATGGCATGAAACTAACATGTATTTGAAAGTTTGTGGACAGCCACTCATCTGAGAGATACTCTCTTTTCAACCCAGTAGATGACTCGCTGTTCTGCGACCAGGTTCAATATGCAGCAGCCGAAGATGTGGATGCCGCAGTTGAAGCAGCAGAAGCGGCCTTCAAGGGACCTTGGCGAAAATTCACAGCTACGCAAAGAGGAGAAGCACTTGTAAAACTATCCGCTTTGATTTTGGAGCACAAAGAGGAGCTGGGATATTTGGATGGGACTCCTATCGGAAAGAGCCAGGCTGCAGCCACCGGAGAAGCCGAGTTCGCCGCGTCAATTCTAAGCTGTATGTGTTGGATACCTTGTTTTCCTAGAATTTAGCAAAGCTGACCATTTGCAGATTATGCTGGCTGGGCCGACAAATATCCTGGCGAGTCGTATCCCGGCGAGGACGGTTTCGTCAAAATCGTGCGCCAGGAGCCCCTGGGCGTCTGTGTCGGAATCAATCCCTGGAACGGGCCTCTTGCAATTATGGCTATGAAGCTTGGCCCAGCTTTGGCAATGGGAAACGTCATTATTCTGAAGCCAAGTGAGAAAACACCGTTGGCGTCAAACAGACTCGCATTTCTAGCCTCTGAGAGTGGTATTCTTCCACCGGGCGTATTCCAGAGCTTGTCTGGTGCCGGAGCAACCGGGGCTATGCTTGCAAACCACATGAGAGTAAGGAAAGTCAGCTTCACTGGTTCGATTCTCACAGGAAAAAAGATCCAAGAAGCCGCCGCGAAGAGCAATCTAAAGCGAGTGACACTTGAGCTTGGTGGGAAGTCTCCATCTGGTATTTTTGAAGACTGCAACTTCGACAATGCGGTCTGGTGGTCTGTATTTGCCATCACTCAAAATACCGGTCAGGCATGCTTCGCAGCCAGTCGAGTCTATGTGCAGGAAAGCATCGCAAATAAATTCGTCGAAGCATTTACCAAGGGAATGTCAGAGAAGCAAAACGAGCTCGCCCCTCTTGCGGATAGGGGTCAACTGTCCCGGGTATCCTCATTCTTCCAGCGAGACGCAGGGAAAACAAAAATACTGGTTGGTGGAAAGCAGCGCGGCGACAAAGGATGCTACTGGGAACCAACCGTCTTCTATAACCCGGAGAAAGATGCTCAGGTATATAACGAAGAAATATTTGGACCAGTGGCATGCATTAGTACATTCAAGGATGAAGAAGAATTCTTGCGTCTTGCTAATGATACTGAATATGGTCTGATGGCTGGTGTTTTCACCCAAGATATCAACCGAGCCATGCGAATTTCCTCGGAATTGGATAGTGGAGTTGTTGGAATTAATTGTGTCAGCACAATCAGCTTACAGACTCCTTTCGGAGGTTCCAAGCAGTCAGGAATCGGAAGAGAGATGAGTCACTATGCTCTCCGAAGCTACAGTGAGCCGAAGACCGTTCTCATCAAGTAAGTTACATGTCACTCCAGTGATCTTCACTTAGACGTGCGTCGGAACTGATTTGATTATAGTATGAACTATTAGGTTGAAATTTGATTTTTCTTGATATAGTTTCAGAATAGGGCAACTTGGAAAAAATGGTAACTTGAATTTCGTTTTGAAGCTTTACGGCGCTCCATAGGCGCAAGATGGTCAGTAGTTTTATACAGAGGTATACTAGAGTGGTGCTATAAAGGATTCCAAGCCCTTGTTGGCCGGCCTGTTCTCCGCTTTCCGAAGGTGAACTAAGAGCTACCTAAGATAGAATAGATAAGCTACTCTATTCCATCTTAAGTAGCTACTAGTCTGTCATCAGTTAGAAAGTGGTGAAAAGTGGGGGCAATAGGAGGTTGGAAACTATTGCAACATCACTTTAAAAGACCTTTGTAAACACGTACTGACCATCATGCGCTTATGGAGCACCGTGAAGCTTCTGGTATACAGTTGCAAGTTTATTCTATTATAGGAAATAGAAAAACACATTTTGAGACCGAACAGAAATAACATCCCACACAAAATTCATGAAGGGCATCAGGTCGAAGGGCCAATGAGGCGTCTAGATGTCTGAACTCCCGGAGAAAGACCCTTCAACAAAGCTACAAGCTCATCTGCGGCTTGCGTCAAAGTATCGTCCGAAACTGGTTTCAACGCGTCTAGAATAAATAACACCCGCGTAGTGTCATCTGTCAACGCTGTCCGAGGGCCCTGCCGCCAGTTCCATCGTCGGCAAGTGATGCCCGTGTTATCACACCAGATGGGCTCTCCGGGCGTAGCGAGCTCTGTTTGAGGCTCTCCACCCGAGAAGGTTTGAAAAGGTTCTTTGCCGGTGGCGCGTAGCAGAAATGCGGACCCGTCGTATTTATCCAGATCCTCGCCACCAAATGGAATCTGATATTTGACAGAAATACCATTGTAGATATCCGTCAATCGGTTGATACGTGGTAGACCATTCTCAGCGCGACGAGTCAGCGCCTCCAGACTATTCCGTGTCTTGTTCGGCTTGGCGCCGAAGCCTTTGTAGGCTTCTCTCCACGCAGCGATATGGGGGAACTCGGTGATAGAGGTGTTGGCGACCATTTCTTTGACATGACTCTCTGCTGCTTGGAGAACCTTCTCGCTAGTCTCATCGCTAGGGCCCGGGGGGATTCCCTCCACGATCAGCAAGAGAGCTCGATAGTCTGGTCGTAGCTCGAAAATTTCAGGAGCCACGTGTGCTGCTTGGAGCAACCTTTCGGCAACCATTTTGTTTGCCATAGTTTGCAGCAAAAGAAAAATAAATAAATTTGGTCGTACTTATTTCAATCGAAAGTAACGGAATTTTGTAATCAGCCGTTGGCTGAGCGTATAACTGATGGAGATATCAACTCAAATCAAGGGCGAAGCGCTCTTTATAGGATGTTTTTCAAGATTAAACCTCAAGCGGTAAAAGATTAGAGTATTGAAAAATGAGTCAATGGAAATTCCGATGCAAAAATTTCTCCGGCCTGACCAATCTAAACTCGAAGTTGAAAAGATCATGCCCAGCAGATCTCGGTTGTTATAAAATGCCGCCCCACTCACGATAACTTCCTAAATTAGTAAATAGTGGGGATGGGTACGGCATTTCTAATCCAGTTCCACGGTTACAGCCGATCAATATAATTTTCCTCTTATTCTTCTTCCCTGCCAGAAGTCAATTTGAGACTATTTTCATCTATTAAATCCGTCTGCAAGATGCAGGTAGTTGAACCTGGCGCCCGGTAGTTTAGAAAACGTTCAATGACCCCGAAGCGGCTCTCGTCCGAGTCGTAGTTGATTCGCCTAAGGCTGTAAAGATGGAAGCAACCATGGGATACTAGTAGTTCCAAGTTGGAATCATGATACTACTAGTAGAGAAGGGAGGGAGCGACTATTATGATTCAATTTCAAGTTGATGTTCCAAGGTTTCTTAATACTATGATAGAATCCATATACACGTGGGCATCCCGGACATCAACACGGGTCTTTCTTGGCCGAAAAGAAAGAAAACAAATAACAGAACCCTGAATAGTTCTCCGTATTACTTAAGATTAGATGTCAGTAAATTTCAGAATGATCAGTCTGCGATTTTGACTTACCACTAGAGTTTCTTCTTGCCCTGATCTCCGTTCATAACCTCGGTATCCTTCTGATGTTTCTCAGCTTGAGTCTGCCGGCGGTTCATAACTACTACTACTTTGTCTACTAAAGAAGGGAAGGAGCGACTCCGGGAACCCGAACAACACAAAACAAAGCATTCTTTGCGTTCAAGTTGTTTTGAATTTCCTCCTATCCATCAACAGCACGTTTACGAAGAAACCTTCATCCCGCCTGGTCATGGAAATCATTGCCCCGATATTCTCGAACATTGGATACATTCATGGAAACACAGGAGAATGGGAGGAGGGAAGATATGCCGCCTTCTTGGAAAACGTGGATCTGCTTGTGCCTCCATCCATAGGTCTCGCAAGGCGACACGAAAGAATCCGAGTTCACTTTGAAACAACCCATGTTCGAGCGATATTCATGGAAAACTCAGATGCGATTCTTGAGGTCCATTCGAGCACGCTGACTCTACTCTTTCATGCAAAATCTAAATGTCATAGCGACGAGATACCACGGCCATTATGCCTCGCAATCAACCCCTTCTCACAAACCTCTAAACTCGTCTTCAACTCGCCTTAAATTTACCGTCACCCGTGACCAAAAGCTTCGCACAAGTAATAATATGGTCAAATCCAACGGGAGGCGTTCTCCTGCGGATGTAAAACCTTAGCCGCATTGATCATTCTCTTCTTTACGGGCATTTACTCCTGGCTCGCAGCATTCCCAGTATGGGAGCGGATGAAGGGGGTGTTTTCAAGTCAATCCGCAGGAAGTTAGCAAATGGCAGATTTGCATCAGGGATGCCTCCGAGGCGAGGCCTTGGAGGATGTGTATCAACATTGCGAATACGGGGAGGAACCTGATCACATTCATGACGAATGTCGGAGGGAGAGGGAAAGACACATTCACTGTATTCCGAAGGATGCTGTCGGAGTGGTATTGAGCGAGTTCCAGAGCCAGGTGGATGGCGCAGAGAGGGAACGAGCCTGGGAGTGACTGACTGAGTCTTTAGGGGCGAATACCGTCCGCCGTCGTTGGGCATACTAAAGGGCCCCCGGGATAATTGCCTGCATTATTACTTGGATCAAAGATATTATAATTTCAAGTTATGCTCTCTTATTCCAATCGCTTGCCAGTGTTGACCTCTCTAGTACGTACCTGAGATGGAATAGAGTAGTTAATATATTCTATACTGGGTAGGTACTAGTCTGTTATTAGAAGACAATAACCTTTTGCAGTTCTACTGTAGACATAGATTGAGTAGGGCCCATGGTCCATTTAACAAAAAGGGGCCACTGTTCCATTTAGCAGCTCTCAACCCCGCAATTGAATACTCGTTTGCTAGTCCGAATTGATCAATGTCGCGTGCCTTTTCAGTTCTGTTTTAAACGTTGTGCTAGTAGTGGCTTGTGATTGGTTGAATTATATTGCATTTGTTTCAGCCTTAGTCCCTTCAAACCGGATTGGGGGCTTTATTTTACCAAGAATTTGGCCCTACTCTAAGAACCTGTGTCCAACGAGACCTTGATGTCTAATAGTAAGATGCATACCGTGGGAGAGTCTCGTTACAAGCTCTGGATAATTGCAGTTCCCCATGTGGCCAATAGTAATTTCGCTGAACTGCTGCTCCTAGCGTCTCCCACCAGACGCCATACATCAATATAGTGAATTCAGTGCTAATAATTGAGATGCCGGGCAGAAACACCAGTGCAACAGAAGGCTGGGGTAGGTAGAAAACCTTGATTAATGTGTGATCGGGGGCTGTCGTCAGCCCATAGCTGTGTACGAGTAGATCACGAATGGAGGACTTGGCAGATCACAAAAATAGTTGGCGATCCTCCCTCCTCCCCCCCCACACACTCGCCACCTTGACGAACTGCAACGAAGCGACCGGCTCAAGCGCCAATCTAGAAAAATTTAAACTATACCCAGCTTACGAGCTAATAACCGCTTCAAATTGAACTCCAAATGACCGTCAGTAACATTCAAGACATTGAACAAATGGTTTCTGGCCCCCGTAACAGCCGGTGTTCGGGGTATACAGAAAGTAATAAGGGGTGGTGCTCATTCTGAAACAACAACGCGACGCCGAGGGACACTTCGCCCCTAGCAGCCCAGCCCCACGAACCAATCAAAATTCAACAAGGAGGCAGAACCGACGCAATAATCAATGCGACCTTAAAATATAACAAGGGCGTTCGCCGGGGGCCGGAATTTCTTCCTTCTCAGACTCGAAGCTCTTTTGCAGTCCCATTCTTGAATCGCAGGTCGATTTACACCCCCCACCCTCCTTTTTTGTTTCTGGCCGATTTACATTTTCGCCCCATTACTGTTCGTTTTTGATTTCGCTGGACGACTTTCTTCACTTTCTTTTTCTATTCTCCAGATTCTCCGATATCCACTGCTTCTCGGAGGGACGAACCGGCGCTTCCATTTAGTTACACAGCGCAGCACAGCACAGCACAGCCCGGACGATCAATCACCACTTCCAACACACTGCACAATTGCCATACAAAAAAAAGTTATTTCCAAAACGAAATACGATGCAATGAAGTTTCTCAATCTTTTCTTGCTCGGTTCCTTCGCTGTCTTGACTAACGCGGCGCCTATCTCCGAAACTAGCTGTTTTAAAAGTACGTGAGGGATATGGTTGTGATTCAGTGTTTACCAGGATCAAGGACTAATAATTGTTGCATTTTACAGTGGGCAGTGGCTGCGGTATTAGCTCAGATTGCTGTGGTGATCTTACTTGTGGTTATTTTGCGGTGGATGGTGTTCTGGATTGGACGCAGAAAGTGTGTGGGCCGAAATAAGAACTTCAAATTTTTGTCTGAGGAGGGAGGATTTCAAACCGAGAACTTGAACGATCAATATCTGGTTATATTGTTCGGCTCAGTCGATTGGATGGATTCCTTGGTTCTATTGGTATTGGACTCTGTATGTAGCAGGGCTGTGTATAGCTGGACATCCAATTCCTTTTTCTCAGGCATCCGCTCTCGAGTACTAGTAGTAATTTTTACTGTTTCTTTTTCTGTTTTAAATGGCCGAGAATTGTATGGATCGAATACGGGCGTGTCTATTCTAATCATGATGCATGCTAAACTTTATACTACTTGACGAAATCGCCAAGGCATATATAGAGAGGAAATACTTGGCGATGCTTAATCCTCTTCCTCTGGCGCATCGTCAACTCCGCGAAGCCAAGCACTTGAAGCGTCGACGGCCGCCTTACGGACGTCGCGCTTAGGGTCATCCAAGACGTAGCGCAAAGATCGCAGAACGTGGGTCTTTTCGGCAAGGAGCGGGGAAATAGATGCCGGAGCGCGAGCGTTGGGCGCAGCCTCGGAAACTATTTGCTTCGTGGCGAGCAAGTACAGACATTTGAGAGCATCCACGCGAAGACGAGGGGTGTTGACCGCTCCAGATACCGTCTTGATCTCAGTCGTTTTCAGGAGTCTCATGACGAGGCTGTGAACGTGTCCGCATTGATCAATAACTGCAACGCCATTGTCACGAATGATCACAGCGAGGGTATCCAGAGTTGCTGCACGGACGGCAACCGAGTCGGCAGTTTGCAAATCGAGAGATTGAAGGAGCAGAGGGAGTAGAGTAGGGAGCTCAGGCATGACCAGAGCTGTGGAGATGGTAGACAGGATGCCGGCAAGAGCAGTCAAATGAGCGGGCTTGATGTGGTCAGATGTTTTCGCAACTTGAGAGGCATCATCGTTACCGGCAACATTGACATCACGGATACGAGATGAAATCAACGGAATAACTGTGGTGAAGACACGCTGTTTGGCCAGCAGACGAACTTGAGCTCCGTTCACCACAGAAACCACATCGTCATCCCCGAGTAGAATCGCAAAGCCGCGTGCGGCAGAGATGCTTGTTTGCTGATTTGGCAATGAAAGGAGTCCCAGAAGCGAAGTCAGAATATGTGTGGTAGTTGGCGCAATGCGAAGGACAAGTGATTTGGCAAGCCAGAAAATAGTACGGATGGCGGCCGGACTGAGAGATTGGGGCTCCTGAGAAACCAATGTGTCGAAGAGCTTTTCGGCGATATTCAAGTCCTGCTTTGAAAGGAACTTGTTGGTGAGCAGTGCCAGGTGCCGCAGGAACGCGAGACTAGTGGCTGGCTCTGTGCTTTCAGAGAGTGAGCGGCGCACCAAATCCGAAAGCAGATCGGACATGTTGGGCAAGGTATATGGGAGGTTATGACTGCAGTCTTTGGACAAGCCTGCGAGGAGGTAGGTTGATAGAATGATAGTTCGCTCATGGTCGGCGGTTGTGTTCTGGGAGAAAGGCACAGGTAAAAAGTCTGCTGGCGCTGCAAACAAGCTATAGACATTTTCTGCGACCTGTTGTTGCTTTTGGGCCGATGAAGACCGCACAAGAAGATTGCACAATCGTCCGAGAGTGTCCAAAATGGAAGGATCAGCCAGGATTTGATTCTTCGCATTCCCAGATGCTGCTTCTGCGACGTTGCGAGACAGACCCACGACAATCTTATCAAAATATAAATCAAGATTTGGATCAGATTCCATTTGCCTCTGATCCATAACATAAAGCAGAGTCATCAAAATAGCTCGGGGATACGCCACAGATCCCGGTTGCTCCTTTTGAAGGAGTACTGACAACTTGCTGAACAGCCGACGGAAGAGGGTCTCGAAGATATCCCTTTCAACGCTGATTTTGGCCAATGTATCCAGGGTTGAGAGGTATGTCGTATTGGTGTCATCGTCCTCATCAGGCAGAGTGGCGACAAAGGCAGGGAATGTGATGTCCATAATCAAACGAGGCTTGTACTTGGAAATTTCTGCAAGAGCTGTAATGGCTTCTTTTTTCAAGTCATCCCGGCCGACTGACTCTTCCTTCAAAAGAATTTCGTCCAAGTACTGGACAAACAAGCCAACTTCGTTGTCCTGGAAAAAGTCTCGCAAAGTCGAGAGCCTTAGGAATCCTTTCAGCGCGGATACCCGGAATGAAACCTCTTCCTTTGCAGAACCCATCAAGGCCTGGCCGAAAACATCTGAGAACTGATCCTTGAATTCCAGCAACGGGTTCTCGATAGACGCTTCACTACCTCGAGTTGTCCATTGCCCAAAGACCTTAATGGCAGACTCGAACAACACCGACAATGTTTCGAGAAGGGCCCTTTGCTTGACGATTCCATCCGCTTCTTGGTAGATGGTGAAGATAGGAGCGACGACCGTCTGCACAATAAGTGTGAAAGCAACCGGTGAGGATGATGAGAGCGCACTGAGGATTTGTTGAGCGGGCTTTGCCTGCTTTTGTTGGGGTTCCTGAAGTTGCTCGTTGCACTCCTTGGTGATGGGGCGGAGATATTGAGCGAGAGGCAGATCTTGCGAGATTTCTGTAACGCCCTCAGAAAGCCGTTGTCCAATTCCGTGGAGAGCTTCCAGAGATGATTCGGACAGGAACTCTTCTTGGGCATTGAGGATTTCAAACTTCAAAACATCCCAAATAGTGATGGAATACCGCGACACAGTATCAGGGTTGTAGGAGTGCACACACGCAATAAGAGCGTTGAGAGCATCTTTCTAGAAGGAAGTTAGACGCAGAGCTCAACCTTGAAGCCTGGATTTATGAATAAATACCTTAACGTTAGGCGATGTAGAGTCCAGCTTGTCGAGTAATGCCGGGATAGTATGAGGGGCAAGTTGGCTGGTTGAAGAAAGGCAGTCTTGTAGTCGATCCTTCAAGTCTTGCGCGGTGATTCCGTAAGGATCGTTCGGTGGAGGCCGGAAAGTAATAGGGAAGTAATTATAGACAGAGTCGAATAGTAGCTGCAGTGGATTAGCGGTGAAATTAGACCTGCGCCTCAAGAGATCATACCTCGACGTAGTGGGAGATGTCCCATTCCATCATGACCACCTTGAGGATGGAAAAAACCACCATCAGATTGCGAGGATCCTTCTCTCCAGTCATGATGTCTACCACACCAACAAGTGAAATTTCTTCCATGTCACGAAGCGCTGGAATTTGTCAGTCAAACCTTCACCAATTGAACAAGACGTTTCAACCCACCCTTTCGGTGCTTCAGCATCAATTCGTTCAACAGTTGGTAAACCTGGAATCGCTGTGACTGAGATCGAGATTGGAGATCCTGGAAGTTAGAGAAAAGGCTGTACAAATGTCAGCATTGCTCTCCCTATCACGCATTTTTAGGGATGTATGAATCGAAGCTCAGAAGAACATACGCATGCGCGGTATTAATAGCCAGGTCCTTGGTGAAGCGGTCTAACCGCTGGAGTGTATCCAGACCAGCAATTGCACCCCCATCCTCGATCCGATCACAAAAGAATGTCGTCAAGACCTGTATCTGCTGTCGCGATAGGTATTTGGGCGGGAGGGACTTGATAACGGAGGTGAGGAAGGAGACCGCCTTTCCGCGCAGGATTGGGTCTTCATCGTTGATGTATTCACCGAGTTGCTGCACAATCTCGATTAAGGTAATCTTCTTGCTTTCAAGGTCTATACGAAAAGGCCTCGGTTAGAGTCGTGAGATCGGTCCAATGCGGGTGGGCGAATGCGGGGTGCATTTGCGGTGACTTACCTTGGGCCACGGAGTCGGCAATGCGCTTGGCTTCTTCTTTGTCGTGGTCCACCACGAGCAGGAAAGTCTGTAGGGCCGACATGATTGTCAATTTTATCGACCAGACAAGCCAAGCGTGTGCAAGAGAAGTAGCGACGAGAAGAAGCAAGCAACGAGCGAGTGCCACTTTCGATTCTTGCGGCCCTTATCGATAACAGTCAGGTGACCCCGCACTCACCGGGGCAGCGCCAAGACTTTGTATACCTTTACTGTTTACGACTGAAAATATAAAATAATCATGAATTGCAGGGAAGTTAAAATATTGAAGCTATTACTATGGTGCTTCCTGTGACATAATCTATCTTATAAGCCCGTGATAAAAGCTTCTGGCAACCCTAAGAGCTCAATAATCTAGTCATCTAGGGTTAGTGTTAGTTAGTGAAAGTTGAGTAGTAATAAGCAGATGTTAAGTGGCCCGTTTGCAATTTGCTTAAGTATTCTATAAGAGATCCTAGATCTTCCCTCCAAGCTCCACTGGCTCTCCCACAAGGACCTCCAATACAGATCCCTGATCCCCAGGGCAACCTCGTCGCCCACGCCGGCAATAGGATTCCCGGATTCGCCTCGGATCAAGAGTTATGTATACCGGGGTCCACGTGTGTCGCGTATAACATAATTGTACACAATCAAAGCGAACTGTTTGATTTTATCTCGCAGAAACCCGTTATCACCGGACAAACCCCCGCTTTATGCCTTCGGAATAACCGTGCGGTTAAGCCGCGATAAGCAACGACGCCAAGCAGCAACGCCAAGACTGCCGGACTATTCCCGACTCGTGTCGTATTGGAGATTGAGATATCTTGATACGAGTGGTTCCAAATAGGCAATGTTTTGCCTTCTTATCTCCTTGATCTAACCCTCCTTGGGAAGGCGGCTACCGTCCCCTCTCAACCGACGATGCTTAGCCGACGTACAGACACTATCAGCATCGGATACCCCGGATATTCCACCCCGCAAGCCCGCAAGCCAGCGTCATTAATAAAAAGTATTTCAGTCAAGACTTTGACAAAGAGTCGAGTTATCAATACTGTGGATAGATCTTGAGTTGTGGTCATCCTCGATGAAGAATCATAGCTACAATGTACAATGTACACTTCATTATCGCTCACCTATTAATGCGCATAGTGTATGAGTGTGGTGCGCCCTACGCCCTTTGCTTGACTACCCGGATAGCCTCATTCCCCTCTCTGATAAGATAGTCGCTCAGGTGTGTCATAACCTTTTCTTCCGCGATAACTATTCCTCGGCCGCCTCAGCGAATCCTATCGCGAACTTCTCAATCTCGGCCGTGCTCTTCATTGCATTCGACCTTCCTATTCTCCTTCCGAGACCTAAACTCCGCACTGGTTTTGGTCGTTCGAAATGCTTGATTCCGACACTTTCGACGCTTGAGAACCGCTAGCTGGTGTTCATCCTATCGGATCCGGCGTAAACATCTCCAGAAAAGATAACGAGGCCAAATCGTTATTATCTACGAACAGAACTCGGTAGCTATTTGGTAATACCACGCAAGATTGACGGCCTAGCCTTTGGGTCTTCACTTATAAAGTGTTCGATATCATGCACCAAGATGATGCAATTCCGCGCATTTTAAAGCCATTTTCTAGAGGCTGCTTGGCTAGCTCGAACAAAGATGAAAGCCCACCTTTATCAAGCAATTAGCTTGGTTTTGCTCTCTGATATCGTCTCAGGGGGTGTTGCCAAACGAGACTTTGAAAGGATTCGAATTCACCAACCCGCCGGCGTAGTAGCTGACTCATTGCATAACGTTCACATCGAGTTTATCGATAAGTCATTTGAAGGAGAACTACAGCTTGTATATGCGGAGTGCGACATCGAATCACCCTCATACAGCCACCACGATCTCGGGACCGTTTTTGTTGAACGCGACGCTCATCCTGAACGCTTTGTCTGGGTGACTCCGCCAGATGCACCCCACTCGCATTGTTTGCATGCATTTTCCAAATCAATTCTTGTCGGACGCTCCTCTCCAATCCCAATCTCATCTCCAGATTTGAAAAAGCGAGAGAGCATTGCAGATGTCGCGGATGCTATGGGACCTTGGTTTGATGGAGTGGCATACATGAAATCAAAGAAGAATGCAAAGAGTTTCGTCACCAAGGCAAAGAATACCTCCGTCGCTATTCTTGGAGGTGGAATGTCTGGCCTTATGACCAGTTTGCTGCTCGAGTCTGTCGGGATCCACAACTGGCACATCTATGAATCTTCAGAACGAGTTGGCGGTCGAATTCGAACTAAATATCTCAACAATACCTCACCGGATCAGTACCAGTACCAGGAGATGGGTCCCATGCGTTTCCCCGTCAGCATCACATACGCCGACACGAATGAGACACTCGAGATTCAAGATCACCGTATGGTATTTCAACTCGCAGAGACGCTAAATAAGATGAATACCGACAAGCCGGAGCTGCAAGTCAACTTCATCCCCTGGATTCAGAATGGACCGAATGTCCCTGCAGCTTCGGGTGGAAACCGTCTGCCAGATGGGCGCATTCCCACGGCTGCCCAGGTTGCGGCAAATGCATCACTTGTATACACTGCCGCATCTTCTAATGAAACCGCCGCCACCAACGCAGAGGCCGCATATGAAAACTATACAACTCTCAACAACCGCGAAACACTCCGCAATATTGCAACAAATATGTATCAGGCCCACAAGAAAGCCGTTGATGATGGCATGTTTCACTGGTCTGAAGCTGGTTATCTCAAATATGCACTGGGATACGACGCCAATATCACCGACTATGTGGCTGGTACAACCGACTCTCCAATTTGGGGCGACTTTTACGACGACGTCTATTTCGCTGCCACAAAGTGGCGCACGATCGACAAAGGATTGGAGTCACTTCCTCGCGCTTTCTACCCACATGTTGCCGATAAAGTCACATTCAACCGCACTATCCAAGGTCTAGCTTACAACGAAACTACCGGCAAGATTGCAGTAGCGTGGCGTGAGGACCCGCTGAAAATGGCGCCCGAGACAAAGGAGTACGACTATGCCGTTGTGGCAGCACCGTTCAGCAAGGTCAGATTATGGGATCTGCCACGCTACTCATCTCTCCTGAGCCGAGCCATTTCCACACTGAACTATGACCCAGCCTGCAAAATGGCCCTGCTCTATAAGACTCGCTTCTGGGAGCACCTTGAGGAGCCAATCTTTGGCGGTTGCGGATCCGTAGATGTTTCCGGTGTCGGAAATGTATGCTATCCATCATACAATATGAACGGCACTGGACCTGGTGTTATTCTTGCTTCGTATATCTCTGGCACCCCTGCACGATCTGCAGCTGCACTTAATCCCGAAGAACATGTTGCGCTTATCCAGCGAACCATGATCGAAGTTCACGGCGAAATTGCTGCGGAACAGTTCACCGGAGTTTATGATCGACAGTGCTGGGAGTTTGATCACCATCAAGCTGGCGCTTGGGCTGATCCACTTGTTGGACAGCAAGAGCTTTATTTGCCTGCCTATTACCAGACCGAGATGAAGACCATTTTCATCGGTGAGCACACCAGCTATACCCATGCTTGGATATTTTCGGCTTTGGACTCTGCTGTTCGTGGTACGACGCAATTGCTGCTTGATCTCGGACTAGTTGATGAGGCGAAGTCTGTTGTGGAAACATGGATGGGTCGCTGGATTAAGTTGTGAGGAGTTCATGATTGAATACGTCGCTCTTATGTTATGTAGATATATATCATGACGAAATGAACTTGAATTTGAATGTACTTCCATCCGCTTCAGACATCATTGGCCAGTATATAGGACCGTATTTCGAATTGTCTGAGACAGAAGCATACCATACTATATTGTGGCTTCTACTATACTATGCCAAATTAGTCTCTCACCAGGCACATTTCGAAGTGGCTGACTCCACATCACGTGCACCCCTTGCGTCATGGCGGGCCTCTAACCATCGCCAACTCAAGCAAAGCAAGAAACAACCAAGATGCGGGCCACCGATCTCATCTCGTCTCTGGTCATACTATTCACATTCATCAGCTCCAGCACAGCAATCTGGACTTTCGCCCTTCCAAACAGTCTCCGTCAACGACCCCTAGTCCTCCAAGACCCACAGGGTCCCAAACCGATCATGGACTCACTCATCCCCGGAATTCTAAAACCCCAGCCAGGGCCCCAGCCCAATAACGGCGGCGAAGCAGACGAGCCCATAATCTCCGACGTCCTCCCCAAAACAAAAGGAATCAACATATTCGCCCAACTGACCCGAGACTTCGACTCGATCTCGCAGCGTCTAAACGACGCATCCAAGAACTTGACCGTCCTAGCCCCTCGCAACAGTGCAGTCCAGGACCTGCCACGCAAGCCGTGGGAGGATCCGGAGGATTATGCCAAATTTGGCGAGGTGAATGCGTATGAGGGGCAGGATGGGAAGGATCGGGCGAGGGATAACTTGCGCCGTTTTGTAGAGGCGCATCTTATTCCTGTTAGTCCTTGGGTTGAGGGGGAGGAGGTTGAGACGCTTGGTGGGGTTAAGTTGAAGTGGGTTAAGGAGGGGGATAAGATTAAGGTGTGTATTTGTCCCATGTTCCACATGGGAATACCTTGGAACTTGAATGTGTAGGGAACTGGCTAACCATCTGTATCAGATTCAACCGGGTGATATTGAAGTAGATAAGGTTGCGGAGAAGGTCGCCAATGGTGAGGTTTGGGTTCTCAATAAGGTGATTAACTACAGTCGCTGAAGACTGATTTACTCATGATATACGATATTTAATGATACTCTTTTGGGATTGGAATTTGGTTATCCCTTATACTACTGGTAGTATCGTCAAGTAGAAAGCTTCAAGTTCGCGAATATTTTCTGCCTAGGACTAGTAGTTTCTCTCCATACAGTATATATATATATACACACAGACTCCTAAACCGATACTAAATTATCACATTCTATGTAGCTTTAAATTAGTTGATCTGCGCAAAGTTGCGCAGGACACGTTCCTCCACTCCGTCAAGGATGCAGAAGTGCTCCATAACCTCAAGATTCTCAGCCTCACTGGTGAACAGCTTGTCGGGGTCTTGGCCAGGCTGCATGGGGTTCATCATAGCGGCGGGGTTGGCCATACCCATCTGCTGGGCCATTTGGCTGGCAGCTGTAAAAAGTAATCAGTTTCCAGCTCACATACAAGAATCTCGTGAGGGGGCCCGGACGACCCGCAATTTCGGAATAACTCACCATTGTCACTACCCAAGATAAAGCCGAAAACCGACTGCAGACCCATCAAGTTCAGGAAATACCACGACAGACTGGACACCCACTTCACATCCAGATCACGGGTCATAACACCAGACTGGAGCATCGATTTGAAGCGAATAGTCAAAGGGAAAGGCAATTTGACTAACAGCACTCGTTAGCAGACCATAATAACCAAGACAAAGCGTTCGCAGAGAAATAGAGGGAAATCTTACGGATAACGAAACCCGAGAAGAAGGCATTGATCCAGCTCATGATCAAAGTTTGGGGAATCATCATCATCATATTTCCCTTCAACATGCCCATCATAGCCTCCATTCCCTGGGGATCGGTCATTGGGTTGGCGGGCGGTTGACCACGGTTGTTGGGGTCCTTCAAGAACGCGCCGCTGCGGAAACCAGCGACCATGTAGTTCCGACGAGCCTCGAAGGACTCCTGGTCCAGAACGGCCGCAGCGTGGTTACGCAAATTAACACCGCGAAGAAGGGCGTGGCGTTCGCGCGATTCGGCGAGAGTCGAGGGGGACTTTGGGGGTGTGTTCATGAGGACGGTGGCATAGTGGCGCAGGATTCCGGTGAGGATCTATTCGGACAGAAGAGTTAGCGCTTCGGTGGTTCCTGGCTTGTATGCACAGCAGGAGCAGAAGATTTCAATCATACCATAACCACCGAGATAGGGAAGAGAATCCAGTAGCTAGATTGTCATGGTTAGTTCGGTTGGGAGGGGATTCGGTATTCATTGGGACGTGGTTTCTCACAAAAGGGCCGGATCCCTAAGGATGGTCTGCTCCACCCCTTGAACTGCCATGATCAGAGAGACAGATGTCTGTAATTGAACTGGAATAGATCAATGGAGATAGAGGGGAGAGGTAGAGGTAGAGGGGGGATGGGAAGAGGAGGAGTTGCAGTTGCGGGAAGAAGTGGAAGTGGAAAGGTGGAGGTCTTCCCGCCGATTGGTCCGTCGCGAGCTCCAGCTTTCCCTTCCATCTTCAACCCGCAACGGTGTCCTCGCGATAAACACTCTTCAACCCTAGGCTCACATACTCCAGAGTTACACGCTCAAATCGTCAAAGTTGGATTCAAAAATAACAAAACTTACTTCGCGGCCTTTTTAGTATCTCCACCATGGCATCCAAGGTGCCTGTTTACTCGACAAATGGTCTGTCAGCTCCCCGATCTACTCCTTCATACAATACCTCTACCTTCTACATAGCGAATTCCCCAATTAATATGACAAAGCTAACTATATCGCATTTTACAGACCTCAAGTCAACAACCGATGATGCCCTCCTCCCATACCTGTGCACTCTTCCAGCTCCATATGCCTTCAAGGTCGACCACTCCAAGAGCAATGTCCGTTTCGCTCTGGGATACAGCGCCATCGCAATCGCAGGCTTCACTTTCTACGCAGACCGAACACTAGGCTGGGAAGCGACAAGCTCGCCCTGGATCATCGCCGCGGTCGTCGCATACTTCACCCTCAACAGTATTCTGACTTTCTGGCTTTGGGCAGTCGAGGCCGGTGAGGTCTTTGCCGGCAAACGCAAGACTGGAGAAACGGTTTGTTTTCCATTGTTCCTCTCGGCTCATAAAAGAAAATCAATACTGAACGCTTTTACTGACGACATCTTTACGAATAGATCACCGTTTCTTCATCCTCAAAGAAGTTCTCCAAAGAATACAAGCTGCGCGTGCAGTACAAATCTCCCAATGGAAAGGTACTACAGGATAAGCGATGCGAGGCTCCTTTCACCACGTGGTTTTCCGGAGAAGGTGTCTTTCACGCCGAGCCCTTCCGTCGTTGGTTGTCGAGCGAAATTGATATCTTGAGATTGGCGGCGAAGGAGAACGAGAAGAAGGCTGCCAAGGATTCCTAGTTGGCAGTACTAGAGAAGATAAGATCTCAATGCAATGGGGGTCTTTGATAGGTCTTGGTCTCCTTTGAGGAAGAAAAATAAAGAGAGAAGATGCATATTTGATGCCTCAGCGGGGTTTTGCATGTCATGTTATATTGGTTCAAAGAGCAATTTTTATTTTACTTCAAGCTCATACAGACTAGCGAAACTTGTTCTCTGGTACTAGTAGTAGTGCTGTGACTAAACTTGTATAGGGAATACTCGTAATTATTCTAGGGGTAGCCAACTAGGTCCATCACCGCTATGGAGAGCTGTGCTCGTTTCTAAATATTAAATGAGAAAAGCTCCCAATGGCCTCAGGCACCAGTGTGCTGTGACTCACCTCATACAGATAATCCGGATAGCCTCAGATAGTCTCATTCCATCGCCATCTCTCATGTCATTCGTCCGCCCCGTCAATTAAAAGGCCATTGAAGAGTAACAATGCCTAACGATAACATCCGTTACATCCTAGGAGCACCAGGCTCCGGAAAAACGGCCATCGTGTCTCATCTTCGCGAGCTTCTTCCGGGCTGGATCGTTATGGACTGGGATGAACTGATCGCTCCGGCAGAAGGATTGGCTGGGCGTTCGATTCGCGACAACGAATCACTGTGGAAGCCCTACGAGGATCTGGTAAAATCAGTTTCGGACATGCTCGCCCCTAATCCTGTTCTTCTTCTCGGTGTTTGTACGCCCGCTCAGCTGGCAACCTGGCACATTTGCGAATGGATGGTTCTTGATTGCGATGATAAGGAGCGTGCTGTGCGCCTTCAGCGACGCGGGGAGTCGAATGAGGAAATCCAGGAGGCTATCAGCGATGCCGCGGAGTATCGTGCACTTGGCTTGAGAAGCTTTGACGGAACAACACTTACTACCCTGGAAACAGCAGAAGCTATCGCCAGCAAAATCCATGCGTAGTAGCGATCCGAGTCTCGCAAATATCTTGGAATCGAACAGGGTTTCCGTCGGGGGTTGAGGAGGCTCATATCAACAATGGGTCAACTGTTGTGTACTATCTCTGCGGCTACCAGTGATGTCTGTAAAGTACTAGTATGATTTTCAACTGGATGGTCGTCATATTAAATCTAACGCTTCTTCGCCTTCTCTTCGCCCCCAATCCATTACAATTTTCAGTTCAAGCAATGCCAGAAAGCCACCATTATTGCTTATAGAGATATTTCACAGTGAGGGCAAATTCTGTCTCTGAGCCCTGTGCCAAGTCGACACTCTTGACACAAATGAAAGGAAGCGAAAGCAAGCCGTTGCCGAACAAACTGAATTGTAGCATCTCGGACCACAGTCTTCCCAATTTTTCCGACTCCGGAATAGACATATCGAGTGCATGCTTTGTCTTTTTTCTTCGCCGAACACTGCAGATCTTGGTGCCAAGTTCGCTGCGAGTCGTGAAACGAAGCCCTGTGAGCGGCCTCGGCCACAGCGTCTCCTTCAGGATAGTCGCTATAGTGCAAGTTAGCATATATGACCTTCTATAACGACGTAATGTATAAAATTTATTGTATATATGCCTAGAAGTGTGGTGTATCATACCGGCGTCAGCAGCGCTCGTACGCGCTGAGCTCGGCATTCTCGAATCGATATATGCCCCAATACAAGAGCCCGAGAACGGGGAGGGTAATCACCCCGAACCACCCTACTCGTTCGAACAAACCCACACTGAGGTCAAGGTAATTTGCTTCCGGAGCCGAGGGCAGAGGGTCTGCGCCGCGGGGGTTGCGGTTCACGGGAGGTTTATACGACATATTAGCTACATCCAAACGCCAATTGATCTCAACTAACGTTACCGGCATTTTGGTGTCAGAGTGAGACAGATACAGAGAGACGTAAAGTTTGAGCGTGGTGTGCCGACGTTTCGTTGGTAAACATTGCGTCAAGTTCAAACGCCATCGTCGTTTGGCGTGTCTTATGTTTCAAACGAAGATGCTGGTGTGTCCGTGGACTTGGTAACATAAGATTAGTGTAGTCACTCCACGTCAAAACGTGGCCTGTATGCTGAATGTCCACATAGGGAGGGGAGTTTACAAAGGATACTGGAATTCGACGGGCGCTGATTGTTGATTGTTGACATGGGATGTTTAGGCAAGTACGACCAAACATTAGATAGGCAACCTTAGGCATGCACGAATCATCAGGAAACAAGCAAGTACGCTTTATAATCACTACTGCTTAGCTCCTTCCTCAGACACCTCGCGTATGGATTACTTAATCTATTCATATACGGTGATGACATTGAACCACAAGTGATCTCTATAGTATCTGGTTAGTGATAGGTCGAAGCTTTGCTTTCTAGGTAGTTTACTGGTTGGGAAGCTGTTTGGATACGCAAGTAGGTACCGAAGTAGATATTCTGTAGCTAATTGGCATAGTCTTAGCCTCTTAGGGATTCGACGGAGGGAGATGGCAATTGATGTTTGAAGAAAGAAAGATAGCAAGGAAAGGCGCAATTAATTATAGAAAGAATATTGAAAGTCCCTGGGAAATGAGCCATTTGAGAATATAATTATTGACAAACATCTGGCGATCTGGGACTGATTCTGGGTGGGGCGAGGAGGTACAGTACAGACATCAAAACGAATCAACACGAATTTTAGTCAGCGGGCAGTCCGGCCCCAATACCTACCAAAACCTTGAATCGTGGAGCGGCCAAGCACTCCTTATTACACAGTGAGTTTCAGAGCCATGGCCAGATCAGCACAGACTGCCCGGCGCAACGCCGAACGGCCGAGATGGCATCAGCGGCAGTATCTGGACCACGAGGGTAACTCCGTCGTCCTCGGACGATTGTGTACGGTTCAGGAATTCAACAAGCCGGAAGGGTATTACCAGCACAGAATACAAATCTATACCAAGGTTCCCATTGACCCTGCGAATTATGTCACGCTTTACCAATATCTCTTTGATGTCCGATGGGATCCTGCCCCGTTTCTGGAGATCTACACGGCTACCCAGCCCAATGCCGTTGCCTGCGTCGATCATCAACGCCTTGAGATTATCCACCGCAAGAATCTCCACAGGGCTTCTGACGAGCAGCGTGACTCTCAGCCTCCTCTAATTGCCAAGGATAAATCGAAGGGGCACCTGCAAATTCTTGACCCAAGTGGCTCCTGTATCTTCCTAACCTCGGATAGCTACCTCGTCGGTGAATCTCGAAGGGAAGGGAATGAACGTGGGACCGCCCCCCTCTCGGTTGATTTTAGTCGGAGAATCCCGACCGAGGTGCGAGAAGTCGATTTGAAGTATCGTATTCCAGGTGTTACTGAGGATGTAGCAGAATTTGTGAGATTCGTTAGAGACAGCGAAGTTGTCTCCGAGGTTATCGACATGACGGTGAACCCACCAAGGGATCAATATTTTGTTAATCAATGGGTTCACAGAATGTGGCAAAGTGTTGAGTATAACCTGACTCCAGACGGAGAGTTCGAAATTGACTATGATGTCGACGTGTCACCTCCCGAGACGACGACTTGGAATTCCCAAGATATCAGGGATATTCTCGAGCAACAATCCCCTTCAAACTATCAAACCAAGGATCTGTATCTCAAATGGGGAGTAGGTCGTGATGACCAGACCCTCACTGTTACAAACTTTACCGACTCCGAAAAGAGCGATCTTCAATATATCATTCATGTTCCATTCCTCGCACACATAGCAGATAATCTCAGCCTTCTCGAACGCACAGCCCGTATTTTCACAACTCAAATGGTGTCCCAAATTGGTTCTACAAGGATGAGGTTCGAGTTCCGAATTCCGGGCTCAGGTTTGGGCTCGGTTTTGTCGTCTCCCAATCCCAACAATCTCCCCGTGGGTGCTCTGTATATCCCAAAGGATGGCTCGAAAGCGGAGCGACACCTTCCTTTGCAACGCGGGAACGTCGGTATAGTGCCAAAGCTCACATGCAAACAATTTTCAGTTATACTGGAACGGCCAGCCTTCATCACGGAGCCAGGTATCCTATTTCTCATCGAAGATCTAAAGTGGAAGCAAGAGTTCGACTGTTGCTATGGAACAACTATTCGACGCAGCATATGCATATCCGAGGCTGCGAGAAGACTTGCCATGCAGAACTTGAAAGATGGGGTAGGGTGGGATGATCTGAGATACCTTAAAGCAGATGAGTACCGCCGTATTTTTGGCTTTTCACTTGCGCAGTATCAGGAAGCGGTCTTTGGAATGGAGCCGTTTGAACCGAATCAGCCGCGGGAAGAGCAAACAAATATTAGTTAATGGATAGTGCTGGAAGTTGTGGATATTTGGCGCAGAGGAATGAGGGGAAACAGTCCTGAATTGGTCTAACTATGAAATAAATTACTTCATGATGTCAAATGTCCACTTGAAACAGGAAACATAACTTACTTCGCCTGCTTTCTACGAGCAAAACGGATATGACTTTTTACCATGAAGAGTCGTTGCTGGTCAAGTCGAAATGAGGCGAAGCACAGGGTGACCTCCTCACCCCGGCTGTGTCTCCTCGTATATACGGAGCCTAGAGTCGGGGCCATGTTTGAAGAGCCCCGCCTCCGCAGAGAGAATTGTTTGCGCTCAATCATGTCATGTTTGCTTTCCATATACTCCGTACATGCATGCGCCGTAGCATGCAGCACATAAGATCGACGAGACCGAGACCAGTGTTTCAACTTCCCAGCCTGCTGATCGGGCCATATCCGCATGACAGGGATCTTTTGCCCGGGTGCACACCTAAGCTGCCTAGGCAGTAGGCAGTCTGCATACGCGCCCGGGTGAGAGGGCGCTAGAGTTTGTTAGTTCATTCGTCAATCTAAGTCACTCTGCCAAGACTTCGTGATGCGCTGGCAAGGCTGCCCCGCACAGAATCAGACTACTCAGCCGCTTTCCTGTGCGATGGACTCGGTTGGGCTTTTATTTCACGCAGTCAGTTCTATCCTTGCTGTCAGCCAAGCCATATTTAACTCTTATATCTTGCCCCGGAATCCCCTAGGCCTGAAGTGGTACACTTATTCACGGGTCGTCATCAACTACTATAGATCTGACCGCTCATTGGACGAGTACGGAACAGAACCTTGGATCATCGATTCTTTAAAGTGTTATTTTTTTTGGATATGTTTGATCTTCAATGCAAAGCATTATGCCCAAAGATTCCTATATTGCAATGGAAACAAGGTAGATTGCACCCATTCCCGAGTTGATTGGCATATTCCTTACTTACACTATGGCAGGCAATGGCGATCATTGGACGAAGAAGGAGATTTATACGTCGGAACTGCGTGTCCAAGGCCGTGGACAGGTTCCCTCGATCGTCTCCGAAGATACTGAAGTATACATCATGTAAGTTGGGTAAAATAGAGGTTTGGACAGTTGGACATCATGGACTCGGATTGCCACTGACATTATGAAGAATCGCAAATGGAGAAGCACTTGTACAATGCGAACAATGCCGCAAAGTTTTCAGGAACACATTCTGCATACCCAAGACCCTCTGGTCCCCAGCAATCCGCAACTCAAACGGCTACTTCGGATGCGAAGCAACCTACGATATCAACTCCGTGGCCGGATTTAGTGAGCTTATCTATCCTATCATCCCAAGGAGACCTTCAAATTAATCAGATCTTCTCAATCAACACAAAACTAACAAAACTTAGATACATGGGCCTACTTCGAAATGAAACACCTAGAGCCAGATATGAATTACGACTGGTCCAAAGCAAACACCTTCACGCGCTGGACAACGCACACCAACCAAACAGCCTTAATTTACTTCGACCCAACCCACCGAATAATCCAAACCCCCGACCTAGAAGAAGTATCACCCGACATCCTAAAAGACCCCTTCTGGAGCTACACCCACATCCTAGAAGAAATAGTCAGACTACAAGATTCCGCCGTCTGGTCAATCAGGGACCACGTCCGCGCTCTCGAGACAGCAAAGAAACCCCCGGGAAGACCCCAACCCGATTATCGCCGTCTCCACGATATAGGTCGACACGCAGTTCACGTAACGGAATCCCTTGACGTCGCTGTACAGACTATTGAGCAACTTCTCCGACACCACCAGCGCTACGCGCATAAACCTCCAACACCGGCTCTCATCTCTACAGAAAGCTTAAATGACGATGATACAACTGCCCCTCCTTCTACTGGTATTGCCAGTAGTAGCACTCTCACAGCCCCCCTATCCCAATCAACATTCCAATCCGTCCAATCCCGCCTCGAATTCAACCAAAGCTGCCTAACAAGCCTCCGCCACAGAAGCACAGCCAACGAAAAGCGCCTCGCCCACGAAATCCAACTAGCCTTCAACACAGTAGCCCAACATGACGCAAGTCTATCCGTAAAAATAAGCCACGCAATGATGTCCGACAGCACCGCGCTCAAAACACTCGCATTCGTCACATTCGTCTTCTTACCGCCAACATTCATCTCGTCGATATTTAGCATGAGCTTTTTTAAATATGATGATGGGACGGGGTTTACTATGAGTGGGGAGATCTGGATTTATTGGGCATTTGCGCTGCCTACTACGATTGTTAGTACGCTTATTTGGCAGTTTTGGCATAAGATTTCGCCCAGGCAGAGGAGGGAACGGCCTTTGAGGAATGCGGCGACTTTTGAATTGAGGGATCTTGTTTAGTATAACCTCCAGCCCTGGAGGGCTTGAAAGGGGGTGTTGGATTTTATTTTATGGGTTCAGGTTTATTTATCTATATTCCCTTCGGCTATTGGTAGCTTGGTACAATGGCATTGAATCGAGATGAAGCACAGTCAAATTGATCTAAACTCTCGCATGAATGGATATGCTATGCTAGTTAAGATGAAACTGCAAGGCTCTGCGCCCCCTCGCGTGTAACTTCTCAAGTATGAATGCTGCCTAGAAAGATAAAACAGGAAAACAATAATTCAGCAGACAAAATATGCGACAAAGTACAATGAAGGTAAGTAACATCAAAACAATATCAAGTGCACGGGGTCTCTTCGACAAATAGAAAAACAGAACAAAACAAACAGAGAAGAAGACAGCCACCGAACCTACTCACTCCACTTTCTCAAATTCGAACATGTAGTTTCTTCTCTTTTGATCTCAAAACAGCTCACAGTAACAAGAACACAAAACACAGGCCTAGCAATTCAACACAATCTTGATAATCGTCACTGCCATATCTTCACCAGTATCGGGATTCTCGTGGGTTCTCTTCATGCTCTCTCAATCGAGAACTACCAGCCACGTTCGCAAGGCTTTTGTTTCGATCTCGACTAACTTGGCTACCTTGGACAGAGGGGGCAGCTTGATCTTTGGAAGAAAAGGTTCCAGACAAAATCAACGACTTCGATATTTTTTCTTCCGTCGACGCAGCAGGTATCTCCTTGCTTCGGGATCCAATCTTATCGATATTCTTGACAATAGTCTCGGTCAAGCCGAAGAGAGACCACAGGCCCGGGGCATCAATAAGGGTATCCGGGGCGCTAGCGGCTGAAGAAGACGCGGGCGCCGTCCCCTGTCCAAACAGTGTAGCCGTGTTCCATTTCGATGTCTGCGAACCAACTTCCAATTTCCAGTTTGATTCCAAGGCATCTTCTGTTCCCGAGTTGATGAGTGAGACTTCGGACCAGCGGTGTGGTCGATCGACTTTGTCAGATTCGTTGGGGCAGTAGGCTCTGATATCTGTTTTCTTCAAGCCCGAGTAAGAGATCACCAGGTCTTGGATCACCGTGATTCGCATGTAGAGATCTTCCTTCCTGTCCCTTTCACCTTCCCGGAGATAGCGGTACTTTGAGACTCGCTTCATCAGAATTTTCTTAATCTCAAACGGCGGCGGGGGCACAGTTGTCTCGATTTGGATGTCCGGCCCTGAGAAGATCTTGCGGAAGTTTTTCGTCATTTCCAGGATGTCATCTTTGACTTGTGCATCTAGCTTGACATACGGTGATTGGCCGGTAAGAACAATCGCGGCATCCCAGTTGTTATCCGGGAAATTCAAATGAATGTTTCCGAGCGAAAAATTGGGTCCGGTGGTTCTTGCAGGCTCATCATCGAAGATGGTGACGAGGAATGATTCCACGGTATTGCCCTTTGGCAAGACACAATGAAACTCACAGTCAATACTTTCCTCGTAGGGTTCCTCGTCAAAAATACGGCGGCCGGCAACTCGAAGACCAACGAGGTTGTCAATATCATCTTTGCTGATGGCCAGCCGGTTGTACAAGAATGGTTTGGGAGGCGGAAGACCCGTGTTGGGATTGAAGTATTTGCGAAGTTCGGCCAGGTCCATTGGACCAGATGGCTGCGTGGGAGGGATCAGGATCAGGCCTATCTGGACCTCCAAAGTCATTCGACCAGGGAACGCTTTCGCGGTACCAAGCACTGGCTCGAGCATATGAAAGACGGTTTTCGCGCGATCTTCCGACTTGGACCGCTTGGTCGTATCATGCCTCGAAGACGATCTTTCCTTTGCCCCAACACCTGGCTCCAGAGTTGGTTCTAGGATGGCCTTGGCAACATTACTGTGACCCCGAGCACGTTGGAAAGTAGTCAACCCCCACATGTCGTTCTTTCTGGCTGTATGCCGAGCCTTAGACTCTGCCCTTGCTTGGATTTTGTTCTCTTTATCGATATCAGCGGACCGAGCCGACTTTTGATTCATGATACTGTGGAGCTCCCGCGTTTCTGATTCCGTCAAGGCAACCTGGGCCTCATGAATGGGGTCATCTGTTGGATCTCGGGGTTGGAGTGCTTCAGAAATTTCAGATAGACTGTTTGACCCGTTATTCTGAATCTCGCGACACAGAAATTGCATGGCTGCCTCCACATTGGATCCATGCTCCCAGTCTGGAGCCTGCTCTTGGGTGGTTGTATTCACTGTTTCAGTAGGCACAGTTCCCTGGAGCCCGAACATCGGAAGCTCAATACATGGAATAATTGGCTGGTCATCAACAATATAAAGTGATATCTCACCCATGTCGGATAGCATTTCAAACGATGGGAGGTCGTTACTGTTCACAATTTCTGTTGTACATTTGTTACCAGTCATTCCTCCACCGTCCAAAGTGAGTTTGGCTGGCTTCGGCTCATCATTCATCGGCTTGAAGTCGACAAAATTCGGGGACTCAGGGACAGCTTCGGCAACAGTTGATAGCTTGCTAGGTATCATGCGAAGCTTGGGAGGCTTTGGAGGAACCGGGGGTCGCTTTGAGCTGGAGCGCTCTGGAATACTCGGAATTGGCAAACCGGTGAGAAGTTTCTGCCGAGTGAATGCAACAGGCTCAGTAGGTCGTCTAACCAATGGAGTAGCTATCGGAATGGACGGGTGGGGGACATTTCCAGGCATCTCGAGGCTATCTTCAAGTGCAGCATGGCTGGCAGAGGCAGTAACAGGGCGGGTAGCATCGCTAGGTAAACCTCCCGGAAACCGGATGCCTGCAGGTCGATCCCGAGTTCCAGGATTGAATTCCGGCCTCTTGACAATTGAAAGCGACACCGGGCTACCGGGTCGAGAAATGTAACGCGTAGGCGGCGAGGTAGGAGGAGAGGAACTTCCAGGGGTGGTTTGAGGCGGTGGTGAAGTAGACAATGGAGAACGGAATCCAGATTCACAACTAGGCACCGACGATACAGTCGTTCCAGGTGTCGGGCTACGCTCCTGTCGGGGCTTGACAATGGCAGCGTGAGCCGGAGGTGCTGAGGAAAGCAATCCTCTGGGTGCTATGTTCTCATCCATCACACTTGCAGGCTTCCGAGCTTTCCTAACATTCGGATATCTCGGTGTAGCAAGCTTCCCAAGTTCAGACTGTTGAGCGATGGGGATTTTAACCTGCGGTACGATGCAAGGTTGCATAGGTTGTGTCGCTCTGGCCGGATGGGGTGACCTGACTGGATAACGTGAAGCGGGATTTGGTGGCGATAAAGCAGACCATGCAGAGGAACTCTGTGAGGAAGCCCTTTGGGCAGGTGTGCCCAGCTTTGGGAAATCTGTGTCCCATTTTGTCGGAGCTTTGACTCCTGCAGGAGTAGGAATTGGATGGCATGGCGCCGGGGGAACTCGTGGCGTTGGAGATATGGAGACAACGGCAGGAGCCTGGGAGTATGGTATCATCACATTTTTCAAGTTGTACCTCAAGCTGAGGTCTTCGGCAAGACGCTGTCCGGTGGCTCGGTCAGTGTCCATCAACTTCATCATCCGGTATCGGGGTACTTCGTCGTTCGACCCGAGGACAACAATATCGTTTGGCGGTTCCAGGAGCAAAGCCTAGAGAGTGTGAGCAATGTGCCAGCCAAAAGGAAAAAGGTGAAATTAGTCTTACAATGAACCCGAGCGATCCTTTTAGTTTCTCCAAGGCTTCATCAACATCTTCAGGAGTCAGGCCAGCCAAATGAATTTGAAGGGGATCGGAGTTCGCCACGATAGAGATATCGGTGTGAGTATCTTCCGCGATGCGGAACATAACATTGAAACGATCTCTCATGAAGTAATGACCAAGCTCCCCTGGACTCCAAGTCCTGTTCATAGGCCGGCTGTAGGTTTTAACGTCCATTGCGCCAAAATCTAGAAGATCCGCGGGCTCGGAGGATGACTTGGGAGGCGGAGGCATGGCTTGAAGGTCATTCGGGATGAGCGAGTGCATACGAGGAAGCTAGAATCTCTCATCAGCGCGGAGTCGCAAAGGTATGCCAGTGTGAAAAGTGAAGACACATACATCTAGTAGATGATCGTCTTTGTGCTGGTTGAAGTACTCATTCAGCGTCGCCGCACAAGATGTGTGAACCTTTCGATCGGGCGTTCGAAGCAGAAGAAGCTGTGAATATATTGGGGGTATTAGCTTTACGACGACTAAGCGAAGTGAGGAAAAGGAAAGGCAAACAATACGAACATGAGACCCATCATCGTAGCCAACCTGCGCACCACCCGTTTGGGATGTGTTTCCTCTGTCTCTTGTCAATGGAACCTCGGCTAGCAAATCGGCAGGACACACGCGATACTCAATTCGATCGGTCAATTCGTCAACCTTCACAATGGTAGTGTTAGCGGTATCCACGATTGCAATTGTTTAGAAAACAAAGAGAGAGATGGATTGTTCACCCCAAGAGCCTCAATGACGTAGATTGATCCCACGGCAGCATCGCCACGTCCACCACGTCCACCACGTCCGTCACGTCTCGGAGAAGCATCCCTAATAGACAAATCCAGGCTTTTGTCAGCTGTGACGCTCATGCTCAAGGTGATCTTTGGCAGGGGGGTGGAGTGAGTGAATTTTGAATGTCTGAAGAGAAGAGAAAGGGAGGGAATGAAGGAAACCCAGCAAGAAGTTGGGCGATGGCATATCATCGTGGATGTTGAGGAAGATGCAGAGGAAGGTGTGGAAGTGGAAGAAGTGGAAGGTGCGAAGGTGTAGGGGGGATGGCCTAAATAGGCAGTATGTGTATAGGTGGTATACAAGGCAGTATACAAGGCAGTTGCAGTTGCAGTTGCAGTTGCAGAGTGGATGTGATGTGATGTGGTTGGTGGTGGATGAGTAGTGGTGGAAGAGTAGAAAAGTAGTAGACAGTATGCAATGCAGTCATCATACATCAGATCTAACAGAACAAAATCTAGAACTAAAAGAATGATACAACACCGAACTTCGCCTCCATGGCTAAGGGTATCCGTGCCTCCGAAACGCCAGGTCGATGACTCTGTACAAAAGAAATCAATGATGTGATAGTATGCGATGCGATGCTGGAAGGGGAAAAGGGAAAAGGGAAAAGAAAAGAGGAGGAGAGAGGACCAGTTTACTCGGTCAACCAGCCAATCCTTGCATTGACCATGCCAACCAATACCTGCACCGAATTATGCCTCCTCGTTCTCTCTCCTCTCTCCATCCTGATCTCGCATCTCTTGCAGCCGCATAACCCAATTCATCTTCCCCTCCGTCTCCTTCATCGATGCAACCATCGTTTCAAGTTGCGCATTATACGCCCGACCCTGCTCAAGCGTATCCCGAAGCTCATCATCCTTGAACTTCTTGTATTGCACATGAGTATCCAGTAATTTCTCATGTAATTCCTTCAACCCCTCAATTTCCCGATTCTTCTGTTCCGCAATGACCTCCAAATGATCCGAGGAAACGACATGCTTCTCATGTGCCCCCTTGAGGCTCTTCAACTCATCAAACAAAACCTTCACCCTCCTCCCGAAATCAGTCTTCTCGCGCTTCGTCGCGCTAGCCAGAACCTCATACTGCGTCTGGTGATATTTCGTCAATTCCTGCGCCTCGGCTTGTTCGCGGTTATGATTTTCCCGTTCATCGCGCATCATGTCGTTTGTCTTGCTCGCGGCGGATTCGGCGTCTTTCCGCTTATTGCGCTCGTTCTGGATTTCCAGGCGGAGGTCTTCGATTTTGCGATCTTTGCGCGCGATTGAGTTTAGGTTTGTCTCGTTGACTTGTTCTAGGTTTCGGAGGCGCTCGGACATGTTCTGCGCTTGGGTTTTTAGGGTCTCATTTGAGCGTTGGGTTTCTTCGGCGCGGGATCGGTAGACGCTGCATTCACGGCGGAGTCGCGCGATCTCTTCTTGGAGGTTGTGAATTACTCGGCCAGATTTGCCTGTAGCGGCGTGGCCGACGGCGGACCATTCTGTGGGTGTTTCATCGGCGGGGGAGGTCGGACTGCCGGAGGAGGGATTGGGGGGTTGGGCTTGTGGTTGCGATTGTGGTTGTGATTGTGATTGCGGTTGGGGTTGTGTGGGGGAGCCGTGGGAATCTGTAGATGGGATGAACCCGGGTCGGTAAGTAATGCGCGGCGGAATGTAGCTGATGCCATTGACATGGTGGACCGACCTCTGAGGCCGTCGGCGGCCGGAGAACCGTCTTCGAATAATCCGTTGACTTGGTGCATGTTCAATTGGGTGTCCACATGTGGGAGGTTCACTTGGGGTGGTTGAGTGGGAGCTGGTGAGAGGAGAGGTTGCACGTCAGTATTTATCGAATTGAGGTTCGCCATTGAGCCCAGCCGCTTCATGGCTCGCTTCAGCGACGCCATCCCACTACTCACAGCTGGCACTGGCAGCTGGAGCACATTATCTGGGGAAGAATGGCGGTGGAGATAGAGGGAGCACTGGCAGGCTGCGACGCAGGCATAACGGTCCAAGTGCGGGAATAAAATTGAAGGGGAACGAACAGAAAGCTCGGCGTACCAGTATTGAATCTCAGTTGTGCCAAATGAGTGGTTGTTAACTTATTGCGGCGTCTGAGCATCGCCGAGCATCATAGGAGGCCGTGCTTAACGCGACATCTATGGGCGGACAGCAAAGTGGGCGGGTTGATGCAGTAAGGGACACCCGTCAAAGACCAAAGAACGCGTGCAGGCCAGAATTGGAAGAATCAAAAGCTGAAAGAGCCAAAAATATCAAAGCGGAGTAGCAAAAGAGAAACGGGGCAAGGTGAAGAGTGAAGTGAGAAGAGAAGAGAGAGCTGAGGTGTTCCACCGGATCCGCCGACTATTGACTTCCGTCAGGAACGCGGCAGCTAAGCGGGCCACTAAGCGGGCGCTAGGCGGTTTGCGCTTGGACTTTTAGTTACTCCAACACTGACACTGCATGAACATTACCACTTTACTTCAGCACTTTTGAATAAACTTTGAATGAATCGATTACCTCCACAACGCCTGACCAATTGCCCTCCATAGTATCGGGTATTGGATGTATATACATGAAGGAAGCCCGGGCTTGAATTGGCTGATTTTGCAACATCTTGACGATGACTGGCCACTGATCAAAAAAGAACTTGAAAGAAGACAAAAACGCTCAGCGTCTGCGGTTCTCATATCTACTGAACAAGATAGACAAACAGACCCAGAGCGCCCAGGACAATCTCACGGGACAACGAGGGCACGGAAGCCACGCCACTCTGCGTGGTTCCGGTCTCAGATGCCTCCTTGCCGTTCATCACGTCGGTTTCGGTCATCATGGGACCATTTGTCATGGTGCTGCTAACAGTCGAGGACGAAGGGCTGCCGGAGGGAGAGCCGGATGCTGAGGAGCTGATAAGAGGCTTGCTGGTTGTCTGTGTCTCGGTGCCCATTGTGGTCTGGGTGTTGGTGCCAGTAGTGGTGCCAGTGGCAGCGGTGGTGGCATGGTTGGTGTGGGTTGCTCCAGTGGTCTCGGCCTTGGGGGCTCCGGCGCCGGCCTTCAACAGAGCGGAGTAGTTGACCTGTCCACCTTGGGAGACCTGGAAAGCGTAGGTCTCGCCCTCCTTGACGTTGTCACCGGGAGTCCAGGTGAAAGTGCCATCCTTGGCCTCGCTAGTGATGGTCTCGACATCCTTGAGGTGGGTGGAGGTTCCCTTGCGCAGGGTCAGAGTCACGGGCTATGGTCTCCAGTCAGTACAGCCAAAAGATTATACTCCTCGAAGATCCATCCTACCTGTCCGGGGACGGCACCAGCCCAGGTAAGGGTGACGGGCTTGCCGGCAGCGACATCCTGGGGCCAGCTAGTGAAAGCAAGAGGGTCGACGGCAAGACCCAGGGCAATGAAAGAAGCCGACACGGCGAGGACACGAGAGAAATGCATCTTGACTAAAAGAGCGAATGTAGTTGGGGGGCTATTAATGAAAGTGTCGTATTAGTTGGCGAGTAGAGAGTCGGGATGGCGGCGTAAGTCGGATAGAGGCGATAAAACCAGGATGCCAGTGGCGCAACGCGATCTTTATTTCACGGCGTCTGCTCGCTCTGATCTCTTCCAGCCCCGCAAATTGACCTTGAAATTCGCGTGTCGGTATTCGAGAGTTGGGAGAATGTCGCATTCCGAGCAGTTGGTCGAAGCATCGGCCGGGTACTACTCGCTGAAGCATGCACCACCTTGGATTGTTTGGGGAATTCCTTTCCCAGTAAGCAGTAGGAATTCCCCACAGATTTTGTTCTTCGGTTAGCCATTTGATGCTGTTTTTTATTTCTCCTTATGGTTGCGTTAAGAAGATTGTTTAGCCGCAGCTCAGCTCGTATTCACCCAGCAATGGATTATGCGACTCTCTGCAAAGCAATTGTCCCAAACCCAAATAAACAAAACCAAAACAAAACAAAACAATATAAACAAATCTACTTCAGCGCTCGGGGAGGGATAAGATCTAGAGCCTATAGGAATGGCTCCCTGATCCTCCAAGAATGCATCCCTTCCCGAATTGTTTTGATTAGAATCAAGGCATAGGGCTGTCCATCTCTCGACTTTTCTATTCAGTATTACATTTTTCTTATAGTTCTTGTGTTGATTCCATACCAAGGGGTAGTAAATGTCTTATTATCTCTATGTGTGGTTAACTTCTACATCTCTGTGTCGACGGCTATAGTGCCGATCATATTCCATGCAAGGGCGGCGGTGGCCACCCGCCGCCATTGACGCTGGTGGACCAATGCCGTTAGAAAATTATTGTTATGATGGCTGCTTGCATGGAAGAAGAATATTCCAAAATCAAATCCAGGAGGACAGGTCCAAAAGTCAAAGTTGGTCGTGTGACATAGATTTACTTGGTCGGCGCTGGTTCCCTTCCAATATTTTACCTTATTTTACAACTGATCGCTCCTCATACCAAACAGAGCTTGCCTGACTGATCCAACTCTTAATCTTTTTTTTTCTACCGGAGTCCAATAAGTTGCAGCGTCTCAGAACGCCTAAAAAATACTCCAAGCACAGTTTGCATCAGATACAAACAATCATCTACCAAAAGCATCAAGTTGATTGGTTCTAAATTGAACTTTATAAATGTCAAATATCAAGAAGCGAAATAAACATCCCATTCCAACACATTCTAACCGGGACATCGCCAATCATCCTGCCATTGAACCAGCCAAATCAAACAGAATGCACTTCCATAGAAGCAAAGTGAAACTCAAGCCCCGCATGAATCATTTCACCTTCGACGCCAAGAAAGTCGCAGCCTCATTAGCATTAGCGCCATAAGTCAAATGGGCAGCGGTAATGATAAGCGTCCCATCACAGACCATGTCGCCAACAGCGCAGAAGACCTTAGTCTGATCCTTGGGGTAATTCGGGATACGCCCACCATCCTGCAAATTGCGCGTGAATCCAAACAAAACAACACCCTTGACCTTATCTCTCACGTCCGAGTCTAGCTTCTGAATCGCGTTGTCGATGACGGCACTTCCCTGACTGAATTTCGGCAATATGAATATTAGCCACAATTGAATTGCAGATGCGATGTCTCGTATGTAGGGTCTGTCATGGAGAGGAAAGGGGGAGATAAAGCTTCCTGCGTATCGCGGTAGCAATAGCGACATACCTGTATCCACCCGCGACGATCTTCGCATTGGGGCATTTAGTGTTGCACTTGTTGAATACATCCACAGCAGCCTGCACATCCTGCGGCGCGGTATTATCGGGCAGGAAGTTCTCGGCCAGGCCAGCTGTGTATGCACCGCCGATTCCCTGGCAGCCCACGGCACCTCCCAGTTGAGTCTTCAGGTCGGTGCAGACTTCGGGACCAACAACGGTGCCCTAGAGGGTTAACGTCTAGTTAGATCTTTACGTTCTGGAATGGAATTGTATAGTTTAGATGCGAGTTTCTCACAGTATTGCCGACTTCGGTCGATCCACGCGCAAAGATGAACATGGTATCCTTGCAATTGCCAGTGTCGAGATCATTGGCAGAGATGTATTGACGGCGCTCGACTGGGCTGGTGAGAACGGACTCGGGGTTTGAGGCCGCAATCAAGGGAGTAGCTAGGAGGAGGGGGAGGATAGACTTGAGAAACATCTTGCGGGTGGAAGGGCAGGCAATGGAATGGTTATTTTCTCTTTTTATTCACACTGATTGTATAATGTACTATCTGATGATTTAAATATTCGCAGCAAATATGATTCCGGCTCTACTTCGGTCGGGATAAACGGATCTCAAAATCGAGGCTGTGGATAAAGGGTTCTCGGAGGCGTTTCAAGATCGCCCAAAAACTAGACCCTGTCTCACCATGGTACACATTTGAGCCATGGCGATGGGATATTTTTTAGTATCGATCAAACTGAGGATCGTTTCGGGTTCGTCCGAATGTTTTATTATGCCGAATATGTATGAATCCCCGAGTTTGTATGGGGTTCCTGAGTTTGGATACTCCGCATCCACGGTAGATGCCCCATGTGGTGGTGATATATAGTACTACGATTACTCCACCAGGCATGTGCTTAACGGAAAGTTCTCAACAACTCGTTTATTGGTTCCAAGGTTCACTCAGGTACCTTGGTATCGGAATTTCCGAACTATTGAATGTTGCCTAATTATATTGCCAATTAATTCAAGGCATATTTTATAGACCTGGGGATCATTTATTCGCCCACTCTAATACTGCTTGATTTTGAGACAATAACCATTGAGGCCGGGGGACAGGGCCCGACACAGAAGCACACCCAAAATCTCACCAAACAATCTACTAGTACTACTAGTACTCCAGCAACCATCAAGGGCACATGAGTTTATTATTGGATATTGTTTCAAGGCTCAAGTATTGATATCTATAGTTTCGGTATTCTCAGCGGCTCAATCTTCACACCCAATCGACCGCCCTTCATATACGCGTTCCCATCGAATATGCGAAACAGTTGGATTATCCCTTGATTGCCTGCGCCCAATATCCGAGACGCGCAGAGGCATCAACTACTAGTACTATTTCAATTGTATCCATGGATGATTTGAAAACTCGCCATGGTGATACGAACTGGTTTAACTTCCTCATGCGTGATTCGAAGGCTAGTACGTTTATTATTTTAGGGTTCGTGTTTCCATTGAATAGATCAAGGTGATAGTTTGCTTTTAGAAGTTGGACATATGTATACCGTCATCCGGAAATATAGTGAAAGGTCACGGTAGTCATAGTCTGAACATCTCAGCATGATATTTCCCCAACGCCAACTCTAGCTGATAGTGTATATGCAAAATGAAAAGGGATAGAGTAAGTAAGTAGTCTACTCTTCCCAAAAGAACTCAAATCCCAAGTATTTTTATATCAGAAATCCCACAACTCACGCAAAAACGCAGCCGGGCCCGAATCAACACCCCCATCCTCTTCCAACAACCGATCCGTAAAGATACGCTTGGGAATCTGGTACTCCACAACAGGAGTCTTCCTAAGCACACGTTCTCCCGTCCCAAGATCAGACTCCACCATACCCTGGTACGTGTGGTCCAAAAAGTCCTCCAGATTGTAGGCCTGCTTGGTGAACTGTTCGGAGATAATGCGCGCGATGGCGGCGACATTGGGGTGATAGTGAGATTGGAGGGTCTCGATTTCCCACAAACTGCTCTCGATCGCGTTGGTGCGGGTGGGATCTGATTCGTTGTCATCGAATGGATCGTTCATGCCGTTTTTCTCGACGTCAGCGGCAACGTCCTTGTCGCGGATTGTGCGGTGCATCATGAATGTGCAGGTTGGGTGGTCTTTGAAGATATTGTACATAAATGGGACGATGACGACGATTGCGGAGGGGGGTGCGTTGAGCGCGAGGCGGGAGAGACGCTTGAGGAAACTTGCTACTAGGGTTGCGGGGAGATGGGTTGAGGCGAGGAAGGTGTTTAGGAGGCGGAAGAAGCGGGAGCGGTGCTTGGAGTGGAGGAGATCGGCGTCCAGGAGGGAGTAGAGTTTTGTGTAGAATTGCGGGTAGTCGAGGTTTTTCTCTTGGATGAGGTAGAATAGACCGGACAGGGCGAGGAGAGAGGTGGCGCCGCCCACGTTATACGAGTCTGTCAGGAAGTCCATGAGTAGCTCGGGTCGGCTGAACCAGGGCTCGATGTTGTGGACCATGATGCGGAGGAGGTTCTTTCGTTGCGCTTGAGAGAGGTTGTTTCGCAGGATGGCGAGCCATGCTTCCTGGGCTCGCTTCTTGTGGGCGTTGACGGAGTTGAGTTGCTTGGTTTTGGTCTCGCGGGGGACGAAGAAGGATTCGAATTCGTGGTCGGCGGCGGGGGCGTCATCGCAGGAGGAAAGGATCGATACGAGAGTGTCAAGGGTTTCGGGGCTTCTTCGTACGTCGGCATATTCACTGCTTGATGGTTAGCAAGGTCCAGGGCATTCGGTGGGTTGTCAATTGAGGAGGGGGAATGAACATACGCTAATTGTACGAAGGTGAAGAACCGCACATCCTCGAACTCTTTCACGAATTTGGAGACAAACTCAGTCTGCAAATCCTGACCATTGTTCGCCTCGACGACGGCTGTGACGATATCCTTGAACAAGGTAGCCCAGATATTGTTGTCAGCACCGGGGATGTGGGTGATGCGCTCCTTCACCAGACGCATGGCCAGAGTCAAAGCGGTGATTTGGGAGGTAGGGTCAGCCTCACGCATGATTGCCATCAGTGCGCGTTGGTATTCCAGACATCGCTCCTTCAACCAAGCGACAATAATCTTCTCGTTCTCCGCGGCGCGGTTGGATTCGGTCAAATTGCCGGCGGCAATGAGTCGACTGAAGACTCGGCACAGAGAGACGGCGACGGCCAATTCGGGTTCCTTGGCGGAGGGTTCGACATTCAACATGGAAATCAAGGTCGCAATATTGTTATAGTGTTTGCGCGACTCGGTAATCTGGTTTTCGAGCTCTTGGATTTTTGACAAGGTCTCGGCGAAGGTATCCTCCTCAGCCACGGCACGACGCTTGGAAGGGGCACCTCCATTTTTGACAGATTTGCGCTTCTTGGAAGACTCGACCGGCGCAGGCATTTTGAGGGAATGGTCGTGAGTAAATAGCTTTTGTCAGCCTCTGTTCTCCAAGTCTATCTCAACCTGGCGTGATCCCGGAAGCACAACTTTTTTTTGATGCCTCGGAAGATCGGAAGGGGAGATTATCCGTGGGAACGCACTAACCCCATCCGGACTAGTGTGTGCAAACCAGAGAGGTCGGAACGGTTAGGAAAGACCTCAACTCCTCTCCGTTCACCCACTCTCAACTCCCTTTAACCACCATCCTCACAACAATGGCTTCGCGTCTTGCTAAGAGCGCCATTGGTACGCTACCCTTTGAACCATTCGCCACTACCTACTCCCAATTACTAACTCTCACCCCCCAGGCGCCGCCCGCCTGCGGCCGACTATCGCCGCCCGTGTCCCTGCCGTCACTGCCCTGACCTCGACTCGCGCGGCCTCCAACGTCCCTGCTGAGGATCCCTCCAAGAAGGCCCAGTCCATCCTGGATGCCGTCCCCGGTAACTCTCTGGTCACCAAGACCGCCACTCTCTCCGCTGCCGCCGGTATCTCCATCGCCGCCATCAGCAACGAGCTCTACGTGATGAACGAGGAGACTGTCGCCGCTTTCTGTCTGCTCTCCGTCTTCACCGCTGTGGCCAAGTACGGTGGTCCCGCTTACCGTCAGTGGGCTGAGGGTCAGGTCCAGAAGCACAAGGATATCCTGAACGCCGCCCGTGCCGACCACACCAGCGCTGTCCAGTCGCGCATCGACAACGTCAAGGAGATGTCCGGTGTTGTTGAGGTCACCAAGCAGCTGTTCGCTGTCTCCAAGGTAGGACTGCTATCACCTTTTTTATTGATGTGCTTCGTGTGAATGAGGGGATGGTGGTTCTGTTACTCGGTTTTCCGTTCCAACTCTCCCCTCTCCTTGGCACTATCCGCCGACCCGGTCTAACCCCTTGTCTATAGGAGACCGCCCAGCTCGAGTCCCAGGCCTACGAGCTTGAGCAGCGCACTGCTCTGGCCACCGAGGCCAAGCAGGTTCTGGACTCCTGGGTCCGCTACGAGAGCCAGGTCAAGCAGCGCCAGCAGAAGGAGCTCGCCGATTCCATCATCGGCAAGATCCAGAAGGAGCTTGAGAACCCCAAGGTTCTCCAGCAGATCCTGCAGCAGTCCGTTGCCGATGTTGAGCGTAAGTGATTCGCTCCCGGGATATCTGATATCTGATGTCTGTTGATGAAGTGTACCTCGGGGTATATGCTAATTCCAATTTCCCTTTTAGGCATCATGTCTGCCAAGGCCCAGTAAATGGACTCCGGTAGCTCCGTCGGCTGTTGCCATCGTGTACAAAACTATAGGGGCTATTTGCATTTGCTGAGTTAGATTTGCAATACCATTACCATTTCCTATTATCGACACACCGTCATGCCGGGATGCACCTTCGATGAAGAAGGGCGAGTGCGAGTGCCAAGAGGTATCCAGAATTGGCAGCGTAGTAGACCTCATATAGTGATTCAGCAGAGCTGAATGTTTTCAGTCATTGATCCAAGTATCCAAGTATCTAAGTATCTACTATGTAACCACTACTACTTTGTAGTACATTCATAAATCAGTGCATTATTCTGTTTGACGCCCCGCAGGCTGCAGGGACCAACGCCAACAGCCATGTGGGACATGCATCGAACTATAACATTACTCAGGGTACTCCGGATACTCCGGATAGTATCTAATCTCGATCTCGATCTTGATTCAGATCTCGAAAGTATCCTAGGATGTACTCGTCTATACAGAATCTAGCCTCGCTAAGCTAGTTATATCAGGGTTACATGTAAGCGCCCTCCGCAGCCAAGCACAGCCCCGGATGTTTCTATTTGAGGCTGACTCTGCCTTGAACCTTCTGGTAATCCTTCAATCTCCGAGTTCTCTTGTTTCTCTCTTTTCTCTTCCTCTTCCTCTCCTGCATATTTTCCCCCATTTCTTCAATCCCCTCTGTACTTAATTTATCTCCCTCCTCCCTCGAATCCCCGCCTTTGTCCACATCCATCGCATTCATCGCATCGCCTTCGCATCACCCCCACACGAGCCACCAGCATGCCCTCGCTCAAAAATATCCTCCATAAGCGCGACTCTGTCTCAAAAGACAAATCCCCCATACCAACCACTTCACCCGAGGCTATCCCAACATCTCCGCCACCCCCCGAAATCACATTCCTCCGCTCCGATACATTCGGCCACGAGGAGATCACCCCACCAGTATACCCCGACCACCAAGATCATCAACAAAACCAAACCACCTCGAAATCCGACGAACCGCCCAGCACACCAACAACCTCCTCCCCACGCCGCAGTTTCCAACTCTTCCGCCGCTCCTCCTCCGCCCGCTCCCTCTCCAACAACAACCCCTCCTCCTCACCATCCCAACCACCGCGCCGAGAACGCCGTTTGTCAAATCTCCTCCACCTAGACCACCGCAGCCGGAGCAACTCGCGCGACTCATCGTCCGCAAATATCCCCCAGGATCTACCGCAGATCGAAGATGAGCAAGGAGATGAACGGGAACAGGAAGCGCAATGGGAAAAGAGAGCTACAGTGCTAGTGCAGAAGAATCCGCATTTCGGACCGACGTCCCCGATACATTCGCAGACGGAGTTGAGACCGGGTCAGATGCCTAGATCGAGGAGTTCTAGTTCTGTCGGTGATCAGCAGGATGATGTATGTTCTTGTTCTTGCCATTGCGATTGTTGTCGAAGCGCTCCCATGTGGAGATGGGCGTGGAGAAGATGGGCCGTGCTAGAGCCAAAGCTAATCCCAATTATTGTAGATCAATATTCAGGAAGCGATTCGATTGCATGAGGCGGGTGGTAAGTTTAGTGATGTGATGCATCATGCTCAGGGCTGATGAATTCCGACTTCGAGAAACACGACTAAATCCATCTCATCTTTCTTTCTAGACTTGGAACGATCAACCAAAATGTTCGGCCACTTGGCTGATCCCAATGGCACAAATAACCCTCTCAGCCAAGTTCTCTACGGACTAGCACTACGGTATGACTTTCCTCCCCCTCCACTTTCTTTGTTCTATCCTACAATTCCATTATCCATTATCCCAAAACACGTAACCCACCATACTAATTCCTCCCAGACACGGCTGGGGCTGCATAAAAGACGAAACACGAGCAGTAACCTACCTCTCCGCCGCAGCCTCCAACTCCGCCGATATCGAATCCGAAGCCCTTCGCGCGGGCATAAAGAAAGGTGGTGCCGCAAAGGGCGAGTTAGTCCTCGCCATCTTCGAGTTGGCGAATTGTTTCCGGAATGGCTGGGGCGTGGAGAAGGATCCTGCTGCTGCGAGACAGTATTATGAGACGGCTGCTAATTTGGGAGATCTTGATGCCATGGATCAAGTTGCTTGGTGTTATATTGAGGGATTTGGGGGGAAGAAAGATAAGGTTAGTTTAGTGGTTGGATTCCCATGCGATGAGCTCTTGACTATCTCTTTGCATGTGTTAGGTTAGGGTTAGGATATTTGCTGACATTTGGGGTTGCAGTTCAAAGCGGCGAAGTATCTTCGACTCTCGGAGAAAAATGGGGGGCCTACGGTTGGGAATTCATGGTATGTGTTTATCCTGTTTCTGAGAGGGGTTTGGTTTGAATCGTGTCGCTTATTTGCCCTTCTTTTCTTTTGTTTTAGGATCTGGAAAGAAAAGTATAATCCGAAATGATGTGATGGTTGTGATTCTTGTTATATTCTACTATTCACTGGACATATTGACTACTCGACGATTTGGCATGTATAATGACTTACTTTGATATGATGAGCCGATTCTTTTTATTGCATCTACACTTTTGGGAGAATGATAGGATTAATGTACCACCGGCATGATTTATACTTGTTTATCTATGGATTCAGGTAAACGATTCCAAGGTTTCGTTCCAAATAGCCAAAAAATACCACCTTGAAGCATTCCAAGGTTATGCACCGCAATCGTTGGGCTTGAACGTCCAGATTCGAACAAGAGTAGATACTAGTAGTACTAGCATTGGAACAAAGTACGTACTAGTCAGTAGCTGCTCACGTTGCTTCACTCTGCTTTCTCATCAACATCTATTCTCTGATATGGATCTACTGCGAGAAACGACGTCGACGCCCAGGAGACAGGCCATGCAAATGTCTGCTGGGCACAAAGATCTTTTAGATCCTCGTCGGACTCCGAGATAAGGAGATCCACAACAGCGGCGAAGGTATAGGCCCCTATTCCGGTAAAAATATAGCACCTAATTCAAACGTTTAGTATCACAGCGTATTGAAGAATCATGAAGGAGGGGAAAGAGAAACGCACCACCCACGAAGCTCCAATAAAAAGGCCCAAGGAAGACCGATAGCTTCACGCGCTCGCGTCAAGAATCCACAGGCCCAATACTCGATCAAGGAAAGATAGAATCCAGGTATTAACATCGCTACTAAAAGGATGTAAGTTAGTTCACTGGTACGTAGTGATCAATTCGTAGGATTGGATTGGCTAACTAGCGCCAAACCTAAGCATCCCATAGATCTGCCACCGGGCATTTGATAGCTCCCGGGCATTTGATACAAGAATCGTCCGGCTTGCGTTGAGTGGTCCTGTTTGAACCATGATGACAACCACAGAACCGAGAAACCACCATGAATGGACGACCAGTTCATCGGCCATAACGTTGAATGTTACTAGCAATAGCAGTAAGGAGCCGATGACCGTGGCAATGATGGTAGAGATTCGGCGAGCGGATTTGGCTGTCCACGCTCGGCGAGTGGATTCGCCTACCAAGACATTGCCTGTCAAGACGCGTTGTAGGAGTGGAGCTATTATGAAAAGCGTTGAGAGGTCATGCACTGCAAAGGGAAAAAATGAGTGAATAAATAAACCAGCCGTGTGGTATACCTAGTAATACTAGTTGATCAAGCGGGGTGGGGGGGAAGACGGGGTACGTACTGATTTGGGCGTGGTACTTCAGACTTAGATGGAATGAAAACAAGCATAGCCCAACTATTATTAGGCCCCAGTATGGCAGAGCACGTAAATAGTCATTGTTGCCTGGTTTGGATTTGTTCGCTTTCCTTCGCAATTGGCGTAGGCCGTAGATGCCGTAGATTACTGAGTAGGTCAATAAATTAGAATTGAAAATTCACACAATATGTTCCCGTGTGAATCATACCGTAGACGAGACTGGCCAAGCTGTTGATAAATTCGGCGATGTATTTGCTCACAGTGTAGTCTGCCTCGCAGAAGCTTGGTCGTCGTCGTCAGTAACTGGAGAAAGGTACAGGACGGGCATGCTTACTTAGCATGCGAGGTTGGGGGACCCCAGAAAGGGTCTGTAGAGTCCATGGTGTTTATTCTGGTGCTTGCCGAAGTTCAGAAATTTAGTAGTTGAAAGATGGAAAGGTAAATATGGGTAAAAAACACACGTTTTTGTACAGATTGCGTGTCGAATTGGCCCCCAAAGCGTGTTGGGGGCGGTCAAAAGTCTCAATGTGATTTTTTTTGATGCCAAAAAAGATCATATTTGAATAAATATTTGACGATCATTCTTAGTTTGTATTGCAAGTGAGTAATAGGGGGCTATAAGGAATTTCTATACATTTTAGGAATTTTTCTAGCTGACATGTAAAACAAAGGAAAGCTCCCTGCATGACCCAACGACCTGGGACAATCTTGGAACCATTATTTTATTGAAAATAACCTCTCTATTTCCCCTGGGATTAAGGACTATGTGTCCGACATTTATTTTGTAAACTTGAATAACATGACTGACCCGTTTCCAGGATTCGTGTTTTCTTTTTTTAATCTTTTTTTGGTTCATTTTGTTAACTATCGCTTTTCGCGCACCCTTGCCCTTGAAATATTTCTGTATAATCATCTCAGTCAAAGTGCGTAGTATCCGAAAAAAAAAGTATTGTTTCTCCTAAATCAATAGCAAGCTGAATCTCACTACACGTACTAAAATGGAACATTCCGCTTCGCTTGATCCCCTTGCCATCAACCATCGACAGATTAGCAAAGAAGACCAGCATTTACCAAGCCCTGAAAAGGATTAGACCTTGAGATAAACATCAAAGGGAGAGGTAGTGATAAAGTCTCCCGGAACTCTGGAGCTGGCGTATGTATAGCATGCACCCCCAGCTGCATTCCAATGAGCCCAGGTGCATTCGCTATTGTTTGCACAGATATTAACGCATTGATCCCTACTCAGGGCTCCATGGTGTCTCATTGTCGCATCAGACCACGAGACGGCTAGATAATCATAGAACGATTAGCGTGTGACGTGAAAGGCTCGGAAACGGATATACATACATTTTTTGCAAAGAAGCTTCCAGTCTCTCCCCCCATGGGAAAGTAAGTCATTGTTTGAGCCGGGGCCTGTTGGAGTCAGTCTTAAATTCGTCTTTTGGGAGTTAATATCCTCACAAGCTGCAGCACTCAAGGGTCTCGACGATCCGGAACCCCCGCCGCTACCAGGGGGACCACCGCCGCTACCAGGGGGGCCACCGCCGCTACCAGGGGGACCACCGCTACCAGGGGGACCACCGCTACCAGGGGGACCACCGCTACCAGGGGGGCTACCTCCAGCCCCCGAGTTCGCATTGCACGTAGCGAGCTGTCCGTTAAGCACTCCTCTCTCGGCCTCGCATGTATTGTAATCCCCCTCGAGATTATCATAAGCCGCCTTGAGCTTATCCCAATCCTTCCGGGTCTGGATTGAGACTGCCTCGGTGTGAGGGGCAGTAGCCGTAACAGTAGGCGCACCCGCATTATAGAAATAGCATGTATTTCCATACCAGGTACAGGGCCCCTCAGGAGATCTCTTAGCGCACTCGCTAGCACAGATCTCGGGAGTTGTACTAGCTACTGAGCTACCAGCAGAGTGCCCCGAGTGATACCAGGTCGCACAATCATAGGTAGCCACAACACCAGGTTCAACGTCCTGTTCCCCAGCAGGAGGCGGATTGCAAATGTTGTCGTAGGCACTTTGGGCGTTTGCGAGCCCAGAAAGTAGGGTAAGCCCAACAAGAGAGGCAGGTGTAGCTCTCATTGTGAGTAGGCGATGAAAAAAATACTAGCAAGGGGTTGAAGTAATAGCAAAAGAGGTTGAAGTTTAGAAAAAGTGGTGAATAGATGGTTGAGCTTGGAGAAACAGGAGTAAATGAGAGCTATTTATCCTATCTGAAAAATGATCGTGCAGGTGAATCTCTCTCTTTCTCCCCTTGGCCTTCGCTTTTAGGTCTGCATAGGTTATAGAATTACCACGTATGTACCTTACTTATTTGTCCATGACTATCCTGGATCACACTGGCGTGCTTGCATAGCTGCTGTGTAGCCATAATCATCATTATACAGATAGGTCACACCGCTACCCTAGTAATATTTGCTGACCTCGACTCATAATACCCGCAGCTAGCTCATGCAAGGTCCATGCATCACCCGCGATCATTTGCTACCATCAGGGCAATAGATATCTAACTTATGTTACACAGCAGCTACCTACCCGGCATACTATTTTCAAAATGACTTTGTTTGCTGCGGAACATTAATATAAATGTAGATTTCTGCAGATCCAAAACATCAAAGTAATGAGACCAAGGAGAAGCATCCTCTTTGTCCCCTTGAGTTATGCTCTAAATAGCTATCCTGCTGTGGTTGATAGATTCTTTACGCATGTACTCATGTAAGGTGGATTCGGCATTGCTTTATCACATATTTGACCTCCCTTCAAATTGTCAAACTGGAGTCCCTTGAAAAGGCAGGATTTGTATACAAGAAAGATATAACCAATAGGTAGGCTAGGTCAATACTGGTGCTGCTATAGCTTATATCAGCTAGAGAAAGCGTGTGTGAATGCTAGTACATAGGTGTTGATCTGAGAGCCGCCAATAGTACGCTAGAACCCCTTGCGTTATGAATATGCACACCCCATAAAACGTAATGTTAATTGGAACCTCGCTGATCCCAAACACTGTTGTACGACTTCACATGCATGTCGCGTATGTATGTACACTGGATCAGCCAGGAGGTTCCAAGCAAAGACGCTCACTTGAGATGCGCCAAGGCAGAGGACCCCTTTCATCATGTGTGTACATGATCTCTACCAATATACCTATTTTCGACGGCGCATATGCCAGCTCTGCATTCAATAATGGCGCGAAAAAGTTTTCTTTTCGTATATGTTTTCTTCCTTCCAAGTTACAATCACTCCTAACTATAACAGGCAAACAGGCTGTATTACCCGACTTTATCATTGCCGATCTTGGAAAGGTGAGCCCAGGTCATTGATTGTTGCGTCAAGCAAAGGCTGCTCGTGCCGAGGTCTTAGCCAAGAAGAAACGCGATTCTGCTAGTCAAGCCGAAGCCAGAGCCAATCACCGTTCTATTGACAAGGTAGTCAAGACCAAGTCCCATAGACCAGGAACTACGAGCCAGGTTTCGGCATGCGTGGGCATGGCTCTGCAGCCTCCTGCTAGCTCTTCCAAGCTGCCCCCGTTCTAGAGCGAATCCTGAGGTCAGCGTTCACTGGCCCTTGTTTCTTCATTCGTCCTGGTGAAGAGGACTGACACTGTTTTCGATCAATCTACCAGCACATGTCGGAAATGCTGAATCTGCTCGACATGGAGAGATTCGTTTGCGTAGGCATCTCCTTAACTACAATCAGCTTTCTGCGGAGGAGACGCCTAGGAACAGGCTTTTTGGCATCGATTACCATTCAGTTCAAGAGGCGCCCAGACCGTGGAACCATTTTTTTTTTTCGCTACGATTAGGTAGGTCGCAGGATCACCTACGTTAACCGCGACCCCACGAACGCACCGGCATCTGATCTCACGCATCTGGTAGCTAGAATTTAGCCCGGTCCTGTGGCTGGTGCTGGGGTATCATTTCCGGGGGCATTCGTGCGAAAACAGGGCGCAATACGAGGTGTGGGAACTACGCCAAGGAAGAGGGACTGTGGCAGGTCTATTGAGGATCAAGAGAGTCTCAAATTCGAGGAACTTTTATAAGCCTGTCATTTAGCTCTAAGATCAGCCATTTAGCGATCAAGTTACCTCTGACTACTGCACATATTAATTCTGGGTACTACTTCTACTAAGTATACCCCCAGACGTCACTCGTGACTTTCGAGACATGGGTTTATCTGAGCCCCCATTGTCCTATTCATTCTCATTAGTTATCCTACTAAGCCCGGCTCTTTCATACGACTATGCGTCCTATTCCAAATCCAACGCCGTGAGAATCGACTCGTCTCGCACCGTTCTCGCCGGTCCCCTCACGACAGTCTTTACGCCGCCTGCATCGTGTTATACCCCCCACACAGTTGCATATTATGGCTCTCCATGGATAGTACAGGGCTTTGACGGTCCCAATGGAGATGACTGCTCCCCTGAAAATTGGAAGTATGATCGGTACTTCAGTCCAGGGCAGTGTCCTTCCGGGTATAAGGCTTGCACACTGCCTACCGAGACGCAGAGGATCGTAACGACAGAGATATGCTGTCCGACGTGAGTTGAATTTCCTGCCTTATTATCTTTGACTGAAAATGCCTTTCTTGTTTCTCTCCTCTTCAGCAAGAAATGTCCACCAGGTCCTCGGCTAAACTAACTATATCAGTGGCTTTGACTGCGTGGGACAAGACTTATGCTCCAAAACATTCAATACTCCAACCCACATCACCTACACAGACTCGACTGTCTCCACTCAAAGGGATGTCTATGGCATCAGAGCTACCCCCATACAAATCCGTTTCGAGGCAAGTGACTCGACGGCCGTTCCTATTCCGACCGAGTCGTTCAAATTACCTCAATATACCGCGCCCAAAGAAACTCAGTAAGAGAGAGAAAGCCGCTATTGTAGCTGGGTCGATTGCTAGCACTGCATTGCTCGCTTTGGGGGCCTACTTTGGATGGAAGTACTGGAAACAGAGGAAGGAGAAGCGTGCCAGTGCTCTAAGAGATGAGGATCCGCCACCGCCCTATACGAAGTAATCATTAGAGTATGGAGTACAAGAAAACTCACCAGTTTAAATATAGACTTGTGCCTTTATTTTTTACAGAGAGGGGTGAGTTTCAAGGAACGACAGGGTAAAAATTAATGACAGTAGACCCTCACGGCTCAATTCCCCGGGTATAATTAGTATGTACTTCCAAACCTAAATACTAAGAATGAAAGACAGAGTAAAGCAAAGAACAATATAAACCAAAAACCAATCTATATCCCAAGGTATCACGAAATAATGATGAAACAGCGTACACACGATAGCACCTCACACAAAAGGCACCATCTCACTCTCCATTTCCTTTTTTCTTCAGAGACACAGCACGCACTGGCACAAAGCCGCCACCATCTTAATTTAAGCCCACTTGCCCAGAAGAGCCATGATACCAGCACCGAGCAGCAGAGAGAACACCATAAAGGTCAAACGCTTATCATCACGAGTGCGGTGGGGATCAAACAAGAAGTCACGAGCAAGCAACTCCACCAAACCGGTATAAATCAAAATACCCGCCGAGATCGCATCCAGCACGCCAGAGACGACATTCGCGGTGTACGAGCCGGGATTATACGTGTTGCGCACACCCAGACCGATAGCGATGGAGATAGGAGTAGTGAGACCATACGCGGTACAAAGGAACCAGGGCAACCAACTTCCCTTCTTGAAGGGGATAGAAGACATTCTCGCGCCAATACCCAGACCCTCGAAGGACTGGTGGAAGACGAGAACGGGATAAAGCGAAGCAAACTCATCTCCCGAAACACCGAGATTCAACCCGATAATAACAGAGTGGAAGATGACACCAAATTCGAGGATCAGGAAAGCGGCAATTTGCTGACGGAATGAGCGCTCAACGAACGAGTCGTCGTCGTTGCTCGATTGTTCTTCCAATTCACGCATTATCTTCGCATCGTCGCTGTGAGAGCCATCCTTGTCGAGACCAGTTGCGTCTTGTGACAATCCGTTCGGGTTGACGTGGACATGGTCGTTATGAACAGCAACACCCTGCGCCATAATGGGCTCCGGGTCATCGCGACAAAGACCATATTTCTTCTCAACCCATCGCTCGGCCCCGAAGTCCATGAGGAAAATTATCATCAACGAGGTGAGCACGATGGCAGGGCACCAGGAGTATAGGGCCCAGTTTCCGGTCATACCGACGCAGCTGGCGGGTCCGATTTCATCATAGGCTGGGTCGAGGAGGTGGATGAAGGCTGTTGCGACGATGACGCCGGCACCGAAGTACTTGGCGAATAGGTAGACGTAGAGAGGGATGCGGAGGCGGGGTACACGTTTTGCGACTACGGGGAAGAATGTTGCCGCGCTGGATACGACTAGAATCACGAATATGGCTGATACACGTGCGCCTAGACGGCCGTCGTATTCATTGCCTTCGGCGTTGAGGTAGCAGATTAATTCTCTTTGGTCGACTTCGTCGAGGTCGACGTTGTGGGGGTCGAAAGACATAATGGGTGGTTTGAGGACTTTCTAGAGGAATTCAGAGTGTAGGAATTTTCTCTGAAAGGGTTCGTGGTGGTGTGGTTGGGCTGGATATAGGAGTAGAGCCTGTAGAACAGAAACCTTAACCAGCGCGGAGATATAAGACCACGAATATGAAAATGAAAGAAGAAGGTCAACGAGGAATGAACAATATAATCAAAAGGGAGGGATCGTCCGTGCCATTTTATAATTCTCGCAGACGAAGAAAGAAAAAATAAAGAAAATTCGTTCTGATTGCCTTCGGAGCCACCGTGGAGGACCTTGGGAGTTGGTGGCAGCCCATCGAGTGGTTCCGTAGGTTTTGGCCCCCCGATGGTCAGAACCGAGCAATTGTCAAACGAAGTGAGATATATTCAGATCAATTAAAAGGATTTAGTTCATCGTATTTATTTTTCTTTCCTTTTCCTCTGCTGTATATCATCTATCTAGATCTGTTGGGTGGTTGTTGGACGGGCTGCAGTATCCCGCACCGCAGTGCAGCGCCTGGCGCGCCTCGTGGGAGGAACCACCGGCCAAGAACAAAACGTCAGATCTCTCCAGTCTTGGTCAAAGCTTGGATATGTGCTTCAAGCCTTGGTCTGATGCATGTAACAGTGGAGAAGGCCGAGTCCCAAGACCCTAAACATCTGCCGGATGATTGGACAAGCCCCACCAGTCACCACGACTTACCATCCCCCAAGGTCCTCCGTCTAACAGACCAGGGCCACAACGTGGATTCCACTCTCAACTGACGGGCGTATCACTGTGATAGGGTTAGTTTGGTTCAAACTCTCCGAGGAAATGGCCATTAACCGAGCTGGGAATTTGAGATAGGTGGTATGAGGTTCCACCTGGCGATGTTGATGCGCTGATATGTACTATCGACATCCACCAAGCCAAGCATACTAAATGAGAAGGTGAACAGAGAATGGAGAATAGTGGGATTTGACGAGGAAGAAAGGAAAGGAAAGGGGAATGACGGGTTTAGCCGCCGCATTTCGAAGTCTTTTGGGAAGATGTGTCCGAAATCTGGGTCTCGATTCTCAATTCTCGATTCTCATCTCATGTTCATGGTAATGTTCATTGCATGGTCGTGACTTCATAATATTCGTTCATAACATTCGTTCAGTTCAGGGCGTCGCCGCCTCCACAGTGGTGTTTAGTAAATAGTTAACGCATGCAGAAAGGAAAGGTTCAAGCCAAGGCTTGCAGTTTCAACTGGCAAAAGCCAAGTCGAAGCCAAGTTGGCCAAGGGGAAAAGCCAAGTTCAGACAAGGCAAGACAAGGCTGAAGCAGAACAAGAAGAAACCAGAAACAAAATCCAACCCTTCTGGCGCTAGAAAAAAGCAAGTCAAGAACAAAAAATGCCAGGGTCCAATCTTCATAATTTCGTTAACGCATGGCGCGTGAGTATCCTGATTCATTTCAAGGAAAGGCTCTCCCAGATTGGAGTCGTGGGGAATCAACGAGCAAGGGGGCAGACATTTCTCTCCCTCTCCGTCTCGGTACACAAAACCAGCCCAACCAAAACCTTTGCAACATCCAAAGTCCACTATCATGTCATGAAATGAACAAAAGAAAAGGGGAGAAAAAAACAACTAAACCACAAGACAACCATAAACCGCAGTGACCGCTCCCTGCCACGCTATCGCTAAAATAAAACAACAACCAAAGACCAGAACATGCAAAATAAACAAACCAATCCAAACTCGCTAACAAAGACAACCGCTAAACACGAAGCCGCATGAAGATAGGGGCAAAAAAAAGCCCAGTGAGTAGAAGAAACAAAATACAAGAACACAAAAGAAACACCGCGTGGTCTATCACGCATCGCGAGAGCCATTGCTGGCTCCTGTCGTTTTCATATCAGTCCAACCAATGCACCCGACCGAGCCCCCTTCCATCCAGACATCTCCCTCCCAGTTACGGCGAGGGAGGAAACTTGACAGAAAGATTGGCTTTTGGATCAGATGTCAACGAGGACAATCAAGCAGACGCAAAACCAACCATCTCCTCTTTAACGGGCGCCCCATACTCGTGCACCATGCGACGGAAATCCCGAATGACTTTCTCAGGAACACGGTCCCACATCAGCGATCGCGAATACACATCCGACGACGCGCCCATGCGATGCTGTGCCGCATTACTCCGCATAGCGGCGAGCGCCTGCTGCAGATTCGACGGCTGCTGCGGCTTAAACGCCTCGTCATCGAAGGTCGTCAGCTGATTGTACTGGTCCGGGTTGAGCGCGAAAACCTGTGCGCGCTGCTGGTCTTCTGTCGGCATGACGAGAGTATCATGGAGCTCGTCCAGAGTCGAGGAACCTGCCTGCTGAGCCTGAACCTGCGCGTGAACCTGCGCCATCGGTCCCATTTCCATGGCTGGGATGGCGGAGGAGGAAGGGCCAGAGGGGATGGCTGTAGAAACTTGGCCATGATTTTGTACGGCGCCGAACTCGTTCGGTGAGGACGCTAGCACGGCTTTGAGCACGTTTGCTGATTCCGCTCGATACTCTTCTGAGAGTTGGGGGAGGGATCGGCCGGGAATGGAGGAATTGTTCGAGGCGATGTAGGCGCCGAAGAGAAGACACATGTAAAAGGCGTTCCAGCTGAACGGAGTGGTGGATTTTTCGCTTCGCTCCGAAACCTGGAGGGCTTGTTGCTGCTGTGCTGGGGTTGGCTCTTGCATGGAGATACCGTTGCCCATGTTGAAGTCTTCCCATGGGTGGTTCTCCATGGACAGGTTCTCGAAGCCGGTGAAGTCTGCGTGGGTGTCGACTTGTTTGGGGACACCTCGCTCGAACTTCTCGACCGTCTCCATTAGAATATTGTTCTTCTTTCGCAGCTCGGCGGTCTCGAGGGTGTGCACGCGGATCATTTCGTTCTTTTCGATATGAAGACTCTCCAGATAATGGGTCATGTGCTGCTGCTGGTTGATCCACTCGGTCTTCTCGCGAATCAACTCGGCCTCACGGCTTTGCAGCTTATTAACCATATCCTCGAGGTGTCCGATCGCATTGGTGAAATGTTTCTTCTCTTCCTCCAACTTTTCAGTGTGGAGCTTCTTCCGCTGTCGGGAATCCAAACTATGCAAAAGTGGAGTCAGTACGAGACAATCGACTAGAGGGGTCGGGTGGGCTCTGGGATATCACTTACGCTGCCTGGCGGTTCCGAAGCAGTCGCTTCTGCTGCTTGAGTTCCTTGATCTCCTCGTCGTTATTGGACTGGCTGATAAGATGGTCGATATTACTCAGAGTGCGCTCGGCGGGGATTTCAAAACGAGCGTTTTTCTTGCGAATACCATCTCGACGCATCGTCAAGGGTGACCCATTTCGAAAAGCGGCACTCTTTGACTGTGCAGCAGCGTCTGCCAAGTCCATAGGTGCCGGCATCCAACCCTGGCTCGACTGTGGTGACATGGCGACCCCACCCGACGGCGCGAAGCCCATCCCTCCGCGGTATGAGACAGCACCCATGGGCATAGAGTTGACGGGGCCAACAGCACCTCCAGAGAAGGGAGCATTTGAGGTGCCCTCTTCGGATGGATATTGGTCATAAGCAGTGGGTGTACATGAGCCGGAAGCCGTGCGGGACAAGGCCCAACCGGCGGTGGGCTGCGTATACGGCTGGGGACCATCAATAGGCATGAAAGAGGGGTTAGCCGAGTCGAGGACAGACTGCCCGAGATGCGAGGTTGGTCGAGACTCGGAACTGGCGCTGGAGTAGTTGGACCAGACGGAGTTGCGATGTGAGAAGGCATCTTGAGTATCGTACGAAGCCCGCCGGGGGTCGGCGAGCCCCGGCGAGGTCGAGTCGAGGATCTTGTCGTCCAGTACACTCATATCGTCCTCCTCATGTGGCACGTCTAATGATGAAGGTTGTTGGTAATAGTCGAAGTGAGAATATCTCGCCATAACGAAGAGGCGGTGTGTGTGGAGGGGGTGGG